>PVIC010017152.1:0-33043 GCA_004025085.1 Thryonomys swinderianus | reverse complement strand
ATGGGGAGCCCTGTGGCCTCTGCTGGTCATGGAGTCACCTGTGCAGGCATCCTGATGAGGACCCGGGGCTGCCGTGGTGCTTGGAAGGGCTGATGGGCCCTGGGCTCTCTGTGCCCTCAGGTCTGAGACGGTGGTGGAGAGGATGCTATCCAACTGGATGTCCATCTGCCTCTACCAGTACCTCAAGGTGGGCTCCCGGAGGGGGCAGAGGGGCGCTGTCCCTGGACAGCACACCTGGCCGTCCGGTGCATCGAGGGGCCCGGCCAGCTGGACAGCTGTGGTCCTTCCTGGTCACACGTCCGCACTCCATTGCCTCAGGACAGTGCTGGGGAGCCGCTGTACAAGCTCTTCAAGGCCATCAAGCATCAGGTGGAAAAGGGGCCTGTGGACGCCGTGCAGAAGAAAGCCAAGTACACCCTCAACGACACGGGGCTGCTGGGGGACGATGTGGAGTACGCGCCGCTGGTGAGTCCCGGGCCACAGCTGCCCAGGGGCAGAGCGCCAGCTGACGTCCAGTGGGGACGACCCCGCCGTGTCGGGGGCCGCTCGGGACCAGCAGCATCGGCGCTGGAGGCAGGGCCTGGGATTTAGCTCGGTGGTTCCGTCAAGCATCTGCCCGGCTCGCGCAAGGTCCCGAGTTGATCCCCAGTACCACATATCACAGTGCCGGGTGTGGTGGCTCACGCCTGTCATCCCGGCACTCGGGAGGCAGAGGCAGGAGGATTGCTGAGTTCGAGGCTAGCCTGGGTTACATAGTGAGTTTAGGGTCAGCCCTGAACTACATACAAAGCAAGACCCTATCTCAAAAAAAAAAAAAAGACTAGAAGCGAGTGCCAGGCATGGTGGCACACACCCGTTTTCCCAGCCCCTAGGAGGCTGAGGCTGGGAGGATTGTAGCTAGGAACGTGGCTCAGTGCTGAGCACTTGCTTACCTATGCAAGGCCCTGGCCTGACATTACGGCGCACCCTGCCCCCTGGGGCAGGTGGCCAGTGTACCCACCGCAGTTGGGAGGGCCCGGGTCACTGGGTGCAGACTCCCTGGAGAGGGACTGTTACTGTCCTAACCAAGAGCCGCTCTTCCCCCGAGCCCCACCCTGCTGAGGGCATGTGCCGAGGTGACTGTGTGCATACGTGGGGCGTAGGTTCCTTGCCTCGCTGAGCTTGGGAGGAGCAAAACTGGGCCATCCTGGGTGCCAGCCAGCGCCCTTGACCCTGTGTTTTTTTGCCAGACGGTGAGCGTGATCGTGCAGGACGAAGGCCTTGATGCCATCCCAGTCAAGGTGCTCAACTGCGACACCATCTCTCAAGTGAAGGAGAAGATCATTGACCAGGTGTACCGCACGCAGCCCTGTTCCTGCTGGCCCAAGCCTGACAGTGTGGTCCTTGGTGCGTGAGCCAGGGCTGCCTGGACGTGGCTGTGTGTGGGGAGGGCCGAGATGGGGATCGAGGAGGAGCCGGGGCACAGCCCATGTCCAGAGGTCCCAGCAGCTGGCTGTGTCCTCCCCAGAATGGCGCCCTGGGTCCACGGCTCAGATCCTGTCTGACTTGGACCTGACCTCGCAGCGGGATGGCCGCTGGAAGCGCATCAACACCCTGATGCACTACAATGTGAGTGTGGCCGGTGGCAGGTGAGGCTCTCACACGGTGGGGTCAGGCCTGGCCTCACGACTGTGTCCCCAGGTCCGAGACGGAGCCACCCTCATCCTGTCCAAGGTGGGCGTCTCCCAGCAGCCGGAGGACAGCCAGCAGGACCTGCCCGGGGAGCGTGAGTCCCGCCTCCTGCCCCGTCCCTTCCTGCCCCCAGACACAACGGGGCCCCTGGACCTCCTGCCCGGGGCTCCTGGGCCCCTGCCCCGCCCTGGGAACTGGCCTGGCAGGTCTTCAGGGCCCTGTCCCACAGGCCACGCCCTGCTGGAGGAGGAGAACCGCGTGTGGCACTTGGTGCGGCCTACGGACGAGGTGGAAGAGGGCAAGTCCAAGCGGGGCAGTGTGAAGGAGAAGGAGCGGACCAAGGCCATCACCGAGATCTACCTGACCAGGCTGCTGTCGGTCAAGGTGGGCGCGCAGCAGTGGGCAAGGCGCGGCCGTGGCCGGGAGCTGGGCCGCAGGGCTCACGCTGAGCCTCTCCCCACAGGGCACGCTGCAGCAGTTTGTGGACAACTTCTTCCAGAGTGTGTTGGCGCCTGGGCACGCAGTGCCACCTGCGGTCAAGTACTTCTTCGACTTTCTGGACGAGCAGGCAGAGCGGCACGACATCCGGGACGAGGACACCATCCACATCTGGAAAACCAACAGGTAGGCGCGAGGCCTGGCGCCCGCCGGCCCGCCCCGGCCCAGCCCGCCCCTCGCCGGTCACCTCTGCCCCACAGCCTGCCGCTGCGCTTCTGGGTGAACATCCTCAAGAACCCGCACTTCACCTTCGACGTGCACGTGCACGAGGTGGTGGACGCCTCGCTGTCGGTCATCGCGCAGACCTTCATGGACGCCTGCACGCGCACGGAGCACAAGCTGAGCCGCGTGAGTGGGCGGGGCGGGGCGGCACCCCCTTACCCAGGCAGAGCGACCTCGGGCCGCGACACCGCGGGCAGCAGTGCCCTGGGAGAGGCAGTGGGGCCGCCCGCCCGCGTGACGGGCTCCTCTCCCCGCAGGACTCTCCCAGCAACAAGCTGCTGTACGCCAAGGAGATCTCCACCTACAAGAGGATGGTGGAGGAGTGAGTGCCCGCTGCCCGCTGCCCGCTGCCCGCTGCCCCGGCCCGGCAGTCAGGAGGAGGCTGGGGGCTCGGGGTGCCGGCGGGGGGCCTCCCTCAGCCCCCTGTGCCTGTCCCACCCCCGCAGCTACTACAAGGGGATCCGCCAGATGGTGCCGGTCAGTGACCAGGACATGAACACACACCTGGCTGAGATCTCCCGGGTGAGCGGGCCGGCCTGCGGGTGCGGGTGGCGCCTGGGGGCTCGGCGGGGGGGGCGGCGCCCGCACCCGCTCTGCGCGCGGCCTGGCTGTGCCATCGTCCGCGGCCGCCGTGTCGCTGCTGCCTCCCCCGCTTACGCGCAGTGACGCTGCCGTCCCCAGGCGCACACGGACTCCCTGAACACCCTGGCGGCGCTGCACCAGCTCTACCAGTACACACAGAAGTACTACGACGAGGTGCGTCTGGGGGCCCGGGGGGCAGGTGGGCCCCCCTCCCCGGGCCGGCTCTCACCGGCGTCCCCTTCAGATCATCAGCGCCTTGGAGGAGGACCCTGCCGCCCAGAAGATGCAGCTGGCCTTCCGCCTGCAGCAGATCGCGGCCGCCCTGGAGAACAAGGTCACTGACCTCTGACCTCTGACCCCTGACCTGACCATCTGTGCTGCCGCGGCGCACAGGTGCATGAAGCCTGTGCCTGGCCTGAGTCGCTCCCCAGGACGCGCCAACCTGGTGTGGCTGAGCCTGCTTCTTCCTGGCAGAGGCGCACCAGGCGCAAGGCACAGCGGGCCGCCTCCTGCTGTAGATGGTAGCATCTTCCTCCTGGGCAATACGGCCCGGGCTCCAGCACCAGCTCTCCTGTGGCACCAGCAACGCTGTGCTCATCTCCTGAGCGATTCCCACACGTGCCTTACAAAGCCACCCCGGGCTGCTGCGGGTTGTGGGGCTCAGCCTCCCCTGCCCAAGCACCGGCAGCCTCCTCGGGTGCCCTGGGCTTGGCTTCCAAGGGCAGCCCCCAGGGCAAGTGGCCGGACTAAGTATCTGCCTGTCTGCCAGAGAGAAGGAGGAGAAAAAGCGGTACGATGCCTTCTGACCTCACCTGGCCTCTCCGCGGGGCGCGAGGGCCGTCAGACCCCACCTGTAAGGTCGAGCTGGACGTCAGACGTCGGGGCCCAGGCGGCTGGGAGGACCCAGAAGACTGGGAGTCCTGGCCCTGGCCTGTCAGACAGGCCGTCCTGGAAGCCCGCCGGGCCGGCTCTGCCGGGCCCACCTCGCCCTTTTTGTAAATCTTGTTAATTGTAAATCCAATACATTGTCTTTTTCACTCTGCTGCTTGGCTGGGTTCGTCCTGGGCCTGCCCACTTGTCCTCCCCTGCTCGGGTCCCAGCCTCCCAGCTCGGGCAGCACTGGCTCTAGGGCGCCCCCTGTGTGGGACTGCAGACAGCTGCCTGGCTGGGCACAGGGACTGAGTCGGCTCCGGTTCGCCCTGGTGCCCTGATGGCTGCCCGCACCTCCCTAGGATGGGCGCTGGGACGGGGGGTGGGTGGAGCCAGTGACCGTGGCCTGAGCTGAGCTCGCAGGTTCTGTGGCTAATCGGGGAGAGGCAGTGCCTCACAGCGTGTGGCTGGGAAGCCCCTACTGTGTGCAGAGCCCGCCAGGCACCAGGGGCAGCACCAGAAGAGGCCTCCTGTCAAGGGCCACGAGACAGCTTCCTGTCAGGCTGTGCCAGGTGACTGGGGAGCAAGCAGGACCCTAGGTCCGTGGCCTGAGCCCAAGTGACACCTGAGCTGGCGGGGAGCCTCCTGGCTGCGGGTGCTGGGGCAGATGGAGGCACAGGCTGATTTCAGATGTTATGGGAGATTTTGTTTGGCCTCACCCCCCCCATGTGCCAGGATCACACTGGGCACTAGGAGCCCTGCAGCACATAGGGTGCTAGCTAGCGCCCCCACCCGAGCCCCAGGCCTCCACAGTCCCTGAGGCTGGGTAACTGCTTTGTCCCCAGACCCTCCCAGCCTCTGTCCCCTCCGTGCACCGTGTTCTTGGGTCAGGAGTTGCTGGAACAGCCCCCACGGACCGGGCACGCGTGTGCATCAGGGTGGCCCCAGTTAGCCCACCAGTCGGGCCCTGCATCCCCAGAGGAGGGTGTGAGCCTACCGGCTTGATGTGGGCCCTGAGCAGCACTGCCAAGATACCTAGTGCTGGGTCTCCCTCAGGGCTGGCTGCCCTGGGAATCAGGACGAGGAGCTTCAGAGTCAGAGCAGGGGTGAAGGGGGTGGCCCCCAAGACCCCGCAGGCCTGGCCTCCAGACAGGACCCCACAGAGTGTCTCTGTTCTTTCCTACGGATGTTAGACTTTGTACATTTTAAGAAATTGGGGCTGGTGGTTTCTATCTTCTTGGCACCCTTCGGAGGACAGTATGTGTGTGAGGGACCAGGCCAGGCCTGAGTGGCAGAAGCCAGCGGACGAGAGATGACCCATCCTTGGATTGTCTTCACTTCCTCCCAGTGTAGAAGGAAGAGGCAACGCCAAGGGGCTGTAAACTGAATGTTCTTTCTAAAACCATCCCTTCCCTAAGCTGGGTGTGGTAGCTCCTTCCTGGGAGGCTGAGGCAGGAGGGCCATCCCAAGTTTGTGTGCAGCCTGTGTATGTAGTAAGTTCAAGGTTAGCCTGAACTAGTGAGATGCTGTCTCAAAAATAAATAAAAATCACCCCCTAAATCAGCTTGATAACCCATATTTGTGTCCTTCCAGGAAGTCCATGCTGGCCATAAGCACAGGTCAGCCACGAGGGACTGTTGGGGCTGAGGTTCACAGAGGGGCCCCGAACTGGGTGGATGGCAGTGGACATGGAGGGGGACAGGTGTGAAATGGTCACAAAGGAAGATGGCGATGGGGCTTGGGTAGGACATGCTCGGACCACAGCCCCCACACCTGCCTCTCCTGGTCACCTAGAGCAGGCCACTGGCTTTGCGAGCTCAGCCTCCCGGGGACCTTCCTGTTTGGCCACGGGGCGCTAGGGTTAGGGTTGGGGCCTCCAGCAGTCCCTGGCCCCATAGTGTGAAGCCCACCCCATGCTCAGGGTCACCAGGCTGAGGTATGAGGGTCCCCAGAGCCAGGCTGCCGGGCGGGCTAGGCCCACGCCAGCCCTGACCGCCAGGACTCACAGCGGCTGGAGAGATGAAGGGCGCCCTTGGGTGGGATGCCCCTGGGGAGATGGGGTGTAGCCGGGAGGCCAGACTGGAAGCCCCTAGGAACCCACTTGCCTTGGCCCCACCCTCTCCTCAGGCAAACGTTGCTTCCGCCCCTGAGGCCTGGCTGAAGTTCCACTAGATTCTACTCCCATTGCCCCTGGGCCTCCCGCCTAGAAAAGCATCCAGGCTGAAGCCCTTGGGGGAGTCTGGGCGGAGTGGAGGGGCTGGGGGCACGCTCTGCTCTGGCCAAACCTCAAGAGCACCTTTGGCTCCTGGAGTGAACTTAGGTCTGTGGTGGCGTAGGGCTTGGTCAAGTCACAAGGAAGAAGTGAGGGCGCCATCTGTGCACCTTGCATTCTGGCAAATGGACATGTGGGCCCAGGACTGCATTGACTTGTTTTGCTTGGTTGGCATTTTAAAACTTAAATTTAATTTTATATTATAATTGCCATGCTGGGAATCAAACCCAAGGCACCACACATGCTAGGCAAGAGCCACTAATCTACACTCCAGGCCTGATTTTTCTTTTTCTTTCTTTTTTTTTTTCCTTTTTGAGACAGGGTCTCGCTTTGTAGTTCAGGCTGGCTCTGAGCTCACTATGTAGCCCAGGCAAGCTTTGAACTCAGCAATCCTGCTTCTGCCTCTGAGTGCTGGGATGACAGGTGTGAGCCACCACGCCCGGCACTGTGGTATGCAGTATTGATGGCCGGTGGGCATGAGTCTCCATGCCCAGCATTGTACGTGGTTACTGGGGATCAAACTCAGGACCTTGCCCTTGCAAGGCAGGCGCCAGAACCACTGAGCTAACCCTCTGGCCCTTCTTTCTTTTTTTTTGAGACAGGGTCTCGCTTTGTAGTTGAGGCTGGCCCTGACTCACTATGTAACCCAGGCAGGCCTTGAACTCAGCAATCTTCCTTCCTCTGCCTCCTGAGTGCTGGGATGACAGGTGTGAGCCACCACGCCCGGCACTGTGGTATGTTGTGCTGATTGCTGGTTGATTGTTGGTGGGCGTGAGTCACCACGGCCAGGATTGTATGTGGTTACCAGGATCAAACTCAGGACCTTGCGCTTGCCAGGCAGGCGCCAGAACCACTGAGCTAAATCTCTGGCCCACAGGCCTAATTTTTAATTTAAAATCGAATTTATGCTGGACACACTGGTGCCTGCCAGTGACACCAGCTGTTCTCTAGACTGAGCTCAGGGATTGCAAATTCCAGACCAACATGGGCAACCTAGACATTTTCTCAAAATAATAAAAAGGGAGGTTAGCTGGGAGGGTAGTTTGGTGGAAGAGCTATTGTGTGGCATGTATGAACTCCTGTGTTCAATCCCCGGTACCAGACAATAAAATGAGTGGAGTGGGATAGTGTACATCTGTAACCCCAGCATTCCAGGAGGCTGAATCAGGAGGATTGCAAATTTGAGTCCAGACCAGACAATTTAATCCCACTTTGTCTTAAAATAATAGCTGGAGCCCAGGGATTTAGCTCAGGGGTTCCTGGGCTTACCTTGCAAACGCAAGGTCCCAAGTTTGATCCTCGGTACCAAAAAATAAAAGTAACGGATGGACATGATAGTGGAAGCCCTAATCCCGGCACTTGGGAGGTCAAGGCAGGAGGATCACTGCAAGTTTGAGACCTGTCAAGACCACCCTAAACTACATTAAAAAAAAAAGAAACCTTAAAAAAAATCAATAAAAACCAAAGATGGGATAGGGTTGTACAGGTCAGTGGAAAGGCCCTGGGTTCTCCTCAATAACGGGATAAAAAATACACTTAAAATTAGGTTTCACATGAAAACCGAGGCTGTTACAAAGATTAGGCAATTTAGCACCAGATTCTCCACCCTTCTGAAAAGGGCCACCAGGCCACACACCCGCCTTTCCAGGCGGACCCCGAGGCAGGGTGGGCGGAAAGCGCTCCTCAGTCCCTGCCGAGGACCCCACTGCGCGGACCGAGCCCCAGCGAACCTCCGGACCACGAGACCAGGCGGGCTTCCCGGGCAGGTGACGGAGACTCCCGGGGGACCGGCCTCCCCGCGCGCCACGCCCGAGAGGCGCTGGCACCGCCGCTGTCCCTGGTCCTGACTCCGGGAGAACCAGCCGGACCCAGCCGCCCGCACCCTTCCCGGCGCTGTCCGTGCCGCGCCTCACTGCGAGGCGCACCGCTCAGAAGACGCCGAGAGCCGAGGGCGGAGCCGCGCGTCGGCCTCCGGGAAGCCCCGCGCGACGGGAAATCCGCCTGCCTCGGCCCCGCCCCGCCCCGCGCCTCGCCCCGCCCCAGCCCCCCCGCGCGCGCTCCGGCTGCTGCGCGGCCAGGCGGGGCTCGGCCATGTCGGGTCCGCGCGCCGGCTTCTACCGGCAGGAGCTGAACAAGACGGTGTGGGAGGTGCCGCAGCGGCTGCAAGGCCTGCGCCCCGTGGGCTCGGGCGCCTACGGCTCTGTCTGGTAGGGCCGGGCGGGGCCCCGCGCGGGGAGGGTCTTCCGCGGCAAGGGTGGGCTGGCAGGGAGAGCCCCGTGTGCGGCGGGATCCAGGAGTGGCGGGGGCCCCCATGGAGGGGTCCCCGCGGCGGAGAGGGGTCCGGCCCTGGCTCCGTCTGGCCTGTTCGCGAACGAATGCGAGGATGGCGTGCGCGAGAAACTTTCCTTCCCACGCGGCCCCGAAGGACCCTCTGGGGCGGACCTGGGCCGCACAGTGGGGCCAGCCCGGGCCGCCACCCTGGGCTCTCTCAGTCAGGGCCAGATGGCCCCCGGGCCCTAGCGGCGCCCCCAACCCGGGCGAGTGCTATTGTTCGGAGGCGCCGGGCAGAGGGAGCCAGGACCCCTCCCCCAGGACGGCTCACCGCGGTCCCGCCTCCGCCCCACTTTTCTGGGCGACTCCGATCCAACTCCAGTTAGGCGTGCGCAGAGACACCTGCTTTTCCCCCTGCGATCCTCAGGGGGCGTCTACAAGCCACCCCAATTTTGCCCCAGCCGAGACGCCCCCAGAAAGGGATTGTAGCCCCCAGGCTGTAGAGCACTCAGGGGCGAGGCCCAACCACCCGCGCCAAAGCCGGAGGGCTGGTGCAGTCTCAGTCTGCAGCCCTGTCGCTGGCAGCCAGGTTGATCGAGGGTGTGGACGTCGAGGCGGGGACCCCAGCACTGTGGGGGTGCTTAGAAGGCCAGGGGTTGGTGGCAGCTGCCAGAGGCGGGCCTGGTCGGGGCAGAAAGGCTGGGGCGTCCAGCGTGTCTGAGGCTCCCTCAGAGCCCTGGAGGCTGGGCCGGTGGGGCCCCGGCCGCTGCCAGAACCTGAGCCGGGCAGCTGTCCATCTCTCAGCCGCAGGGGCAGCGTGACAGTGGCCAGCGAGGACTCAGCCCTGGGGCACCATCCGGGAACCCCAGGGGCCACGTTGCCCTGTGAGGCCTGGGTCTGCCTGTACCCTGGTGCTGCTTGCTGTGGTCCAGGGCTGCGGTGGGGGGATATCCAGCCACTCCGCACCACCCTCAGTGGGACAGAAGGGTCCCCGCCCACATCCACAGCAGGTCCTCCCTCCGCACCCGAGCAGTGCCAGACCCTGCTGGCTCATGGCCCTGGGCGACCTCCCTCCACCAGCTTCTGAGCCTCAGTGCAGAAGACAAGAGGGGGACGGAAGGGACACACATCAGCCTGGGGAAGCACAGCCCCCGTCACCTCCTTCATGGCTGCATTGTCCTGATGAAGGTCTTGTTCGCCTTTGAGGGGGTGCTGCAGGGGATGGATAGGAGCCCTGAAGACAAGGAGGGCACAGCCCTGGGAACTGGGGCGGGAGGCCCCTCAGTTGGACAGTTCCTGCAATTCAGCAGGAAAACTACAAACGTGGATACAACTAACACACCTATAAATTGGGTTTGGTGGTGCATGCCTGTTTTCCCAACTATGCTGGATGGAGGCTGAGGCAGGAGGATCCCTGTAGCCAAACTGGATATAGCAGTGAGACTTCGGTTAAAAAAAAAACACCAAACCGGGCCGGAGGGTTAGCTCAGTTGTTCCCGCGCCTGCCTCGTAAGCACAAGGACCTGAGTTCGATCCCCGGTAACCCCATAGAATGCTGGGCGTGGAGACACGCCCACCAACAATCAACACCGCATACCACAGTGCCGGACGTGGTGGCTCATGCCTGTCATCCCAGCACTCGGGAGGCAGAGACAGGAGGATTGCTGAGTTTGCGGCGGCTTGCCTGGGCACCATAGTGAGCTCAGGGCCAGCCTGAACTACAAAGCGAGACCTTGTCTCCAAAAAGCAAAAAAAAAAAAAAAAACCACCAAACCAAAAACACCACCTCTGGCTGGGCCGTCTATATTTTGAAAATGCAGAACCAGTGGGCCTAGGGGCTTTGAAAATGTTCTAGAACTCCTCGGTAAGCCTCTCAGGTCCAGGGTGCACGGCGCGGACGGGGCAGTACATTTGCACGCCCGACTTCGCCGTGGGCAGGGCCCACAGAACACGAGAACACGGGGTGCGTGCAGGAGGGGTCGGTGGAGCGGACTGCGAGCTGGGCCAAGTGCCGCGCTTCCTGTGGCTCAGCCTGCTCCTGTGCCCGACCGCATCCTCGCCTCGCAGTTCCGCCTACGACGCGCAGCTGCGCCAGAAAGTGGCGGTAAAGAAGCTGTCACGCCCCTTCCAGTCGCTGATCCACGCGCGGAGGACGTACCGGGAGCTGCGGTTGCTGAAACACCTGAAGCATGAGAATGTGAGACCGCGGGACGTGGGCTGTACCTATGGGCGGCGCGGGTGGGTGGGGTGGGTTGTCGGGAGGGGGTGGGCCCAAAGTGAACCAATGAAGGGTGGGGAGTGGAGGGCGTGCCCGAAAGAGGCCAATGGGTGAGTTCCCCAGGGAGCCGCGGGTGGGGCAGGGCGGTGGGCAGAGCCAATGAGAGACTAGCACTAGATCTGGCCGACCTGCTCGTTGTCGGGGGCTGAACCCCGGCTGACCTCTCCCTCCTGTGCAGGTCATTGGGCTCCTGGACGTCTTCACGCCGGCCACCAGCATCGAGGACTTCAGCGAAGTGTGAGCAGCCTGCTGCGCCGCTCGGGGAGTGGGTGGTTAGTCCCTGACCTGACCTTTGACCCCGCCTCAGGTACTTAGTGACCACCCTGATGGGCGCCGACCTGAACAACATCGTCAAGTGCCAGGCTCTGAGCGATGAGCACGTCCAGTTCCTCGTGTACCAGCTGCTGCGCGGGCTGAAGGTGAGGGCGCGGGCGCGGGGCCAGGCCCCCGTGTCGCGGGCCGGGCTCATCACGGCCTTCCCTCCCGCAGTACATCCACTCCGCTGGGATCATCCACCGGGTAGGTGCTGTCTCGGGTGCGGGTCCGCGGCGGGTCCACCTTCGCTCACGCCCCACCCACCCCGCAGGACCTGAAGCCCAGCAACGTGGCGGTGAATGAGGACTGCGAGCTCAGGGTGAGGGGCGCTAGGGCTGGAGGCCGGGGGCCGGCGGCACGCGCAGGGCTTGAGGCCTGGGGTTCCCCTAGATCCTGGACTTTGGTCTGGCGCGCCAGGCAGACGAGGAGATGACCGGATACGTGGCCACTCGCTGGTACCGGGCGCCGGAGATCATGCTCAACTGGATGCACTACAACCAGACAGGTTCATCCTGCTCTGGGCTGGGAGCCGTTGTGCGGGGTGGGGGTGCAGCGGGGAGTGCGCCTGAGGGTCCTGGGGGCACGCCCGCCTTGGGGCACAGGCAAGGCCCCCCAAGTTTCAGAGGAGCCTGGAGCATGGTGGGCAGAGGGTGTCTTCTGCCCCCGGGCCCTGCACTAGCTCCGCCCTCTGCTGCGTCTGGGACCGAGGAAGGGCCCCTCAGTTTGGGGCCTAGGTGTGGCTGAGTCCCTGGGCCGGCCCCTCCCAGCCCACAGAGGGACTGACGCAGCCTCCCCTTCTTGGCAGTGGACATCTGGTCTGTGGGCTGCATCATGGCTGAGCTACTCCAGGGGAAGGCGCTCTTCCCCGGGACTGACTGTATCCTCCTCCAGGCTGGCGTGCTTCACAGGGGGGGTGGGCGCTGGCCCTTCCAGGCAGGCGCCTGCTGGCCGAGCACTGCCCACAGCCCAGGGTCAGGGGCTGGGGCTGGGCTGTTGGAGGTCTGAGGCTGGCCAGCGGGTGTTTCCTGAGCCGGGTAGACATTGACCAGCTGAAGCGCATCATGGAGGTGGTAGGCACACCCAGCCCCGAAGTCCTGGCGAAGATATCCTCAGAGCACGTAAGTCGGTGCCCAGCCAGCCACCAGCTCTGTGCTGAGCCGGCAAGGCCATGGGGCATGGAGATGAGTAGGCTCCATCTGAGGAACTTGGGCAGGTTGGGATAGGCCCAGGCTGGGTTCGCAGCCCTTTCAGGTGCGGGTGCCCAAGGGGCAGTGAGGACAAAGTCACAGCAGCGACAAGGGCTCTGGCCCTGGGGCCCGGGTGGCGGGCAGGGAGCACTCTGGCCCCGCTCTGCAGCCTTGGGGCCCGGCCAGGAGCTGGGCCTCAGAACCCAGGAGGAGGAAGTCTCTGGTCTGCCTGGCTGCTGCCAGCCCGCTGGAGTGAATGACTCGGGCTCTCTGGCCAGGGTGGCAGGGGCCAAGCAGCGCCAGGCCCTTCTCATGTACCCCCAGGCGCGGACGTACATCCAGTCCCTGCCCCCCATGCCCCAGAAGGACCTCAGCAGCATCTTCCCCGGAGCCAACCCCCTGGGTGAGGACCGGTCCTGGGGTGCTGGGCCAGCCCTGCGTGAGGCGTGGCGCTCACCGTTCCCCCTGGCCCCTGCAGCGGTAGACCTGCTTGGGAGGATGTTGGTGCTGGACAGCGACCAGAGGGTCAGTGCTGCCGAGGCGCTGGCCCACGCGTACTTCAGCCAGTACCATGACCCGGATGACGAGCCGGAAGCCGAACCGTATGACGAAAGCGTTGAGGCCAAGGATCGAACCCTGGAAGAGTGGAAGGGTGGGCACCTGTGCGGTGTGGAGGGGAGGGCCGTGCTAGGGCCTGAGGGCTGTTTCTCCGGGCGCAGGGCTTTGCCTGTCACCTGCAGACCTGTCTTCTCCCGGCATGGTCGGGGCGGGGTAGGGCGGGCCGAGGCGGCATGAGCGCACCTCTTGCCTTCGCTCCCAGAGCTCACCTACCAGGAGGTCCTCAGCTTCAGGCCCCCGGAGCCGCTGCAGCTGCCGAGCAGCCTGGAGATCGAGCAGTGAGGCCTGGCCGGCCACACTCCAGACGGGAGAGCTGCTCCCGGCCTCAGCCCTCTGGGGAGTCTGTGTCTGTGAGTGCACGAGCGTGTGCCCCGAAGGCGTGTGTGCCCCGCAGGCGTGGCGGTCGGAGGTCGGAGCGGCAGTGTCTCTGGCTCTCCTCCCTCCCAGCCCCTCCCGGCGGCTAAGCTCAGCTCTTCCCGAGACCTCACCGCGGGGAGCCCAGGTGCTCCGGATGCGGCCTCCCCGGGCTGTGTCTGCCCGGCAGTCTGGGCCAGGAGGAGACAAATGGGCCAGAACCCTGGATACTCAAAGGGAAGGTCGCTGTTAGAGCTGCCTGGATCGGACTGTGGGGCCGCCCTGGAAAGGACCAAGATCTGCCAGAAGTTAAAGAGCTGAGGCCGGTGCCCCACCGGGCGGGGCAAGATTGCCCTGAGGACGGCCAGGCCAGGACCGCCACAAGGTGCCCAGTCAGAAGAGCTGCCTGCGGCCCTGTGTCTTGTGGGGTACATATGGGCACAAGTGCACGCCTGGTGTTCAGATGCCAGGCATGTGCAGGCTTCTGGGGGACACCAGAGCCCTGAGTTGGGACGCCTCGCCTTCCCTCACCCCACCTCCTGAGGCCCAGGCGGCAGTGGGTCTGACCCTTCCGGGCGCCAGCCTAGAGCTCAGGGTCCTCGAGGCACCTGCGAGAGAAGGGTCCCGGCCTGCTTCTGAGCATGGGAGTGCCCACAGGCTCCTGAGGCCTGAGGGCACGGTGCCAGCTGGGGCAGGAAGCAAGAGCTCCAACCTGGAGGATGCTCAGGCAGGCAGAGCCTGTGGATGTGCACCTGGAACTTCCCTCCTGGGCCTTGGCGAAGAGCAGAGACCCCTGCCTGCTTGCTACCTCTGACTGCTGGTCGGCAGCCAGAGATCTGGGTGCCCTGGTATGTGGGCCAGCCCTGTCTTCCCTTCTCCCAGAAAGGGGCTGAGCAAGTCGCCTCCTGGACAGGACCTTGCTTGGGGTGATGTTGGGAGAGTGGGTCCTCCCCGGAGAGGGGGTGTCTTCGTGCTCCGGGGACCCAGGGAGGTTCAGATGTCAAGTGCCTGCACCGAGGTGCACAATAAAGGGGCTTCCTCTCGCTTGGCCTGTGTCCCGGGTTCCAGACTGCACCCTCCTGGCCGTCCCTGCCGCTTGAGGGGTGGACGGACGCATCTCCACGCTGTCTGTCTTCAGCTGGTTCTGGCTGTCCGAGCCCCACACACTGTCCATACCCCATGTCTTGTTAGTCACTTTGCTTGTTGCTGAGAAAATACGCGACACCCAAAATTAAAGGGCGCGAGGTTTACCTAGCCCAGTGCGTAGAGGCCTCAGTCCATAACCGGCTGGCTGCAAGGGAGGGGGGCATGGCAGACGGACATCAAGAGGACAGTCACAGTGAGCCCCAGGTAGCAGAAGCAGCAGGCACCTTTAGTCTTTCGGCACCTTTACTCTTACTCCCCGTCTTTAGGCCGGGCAGCATTCGCACTCTTTTTTTTTTTGCTTTTTGAGACAGGGTCTTGCTTTGTAGTTCAGGCTGGCCCTGAGCTCACTATGGTGCCCAGGCAAGCCGCCGCGAACTCAGCAATCCTCCTGTCTGCCTCCCAAGTGCTGGGATGACAGGCGTGAGCCACCACATCCAGCATTGTGGTATGTGGTGTTGACTGTTGGTGGGCGTGTCTCCATGCCCAGCATTCTATGTGGTTACCGGGGATCGAACTCAGGACCTTGCGCTTGCAAAGCAGGAGCTGGAACCACTGAGCTAACCCTCTGGCCCCAGCACTCGCACTCTTAACCCTAGTGCCCTCAAATCAAGTCCAGTGTCACACACTCTAGATCCAGCCTCGGAAAAGCCTCCAGCTATGACCACATGAGGTTTTAGTGGGGCCATCTAGACACAGCGACACCTGGAAGGCCTCCAGTGAGACCAGCAGCCATTTCTGGCCCTTGCTCTCCCTGGGCCTGGTAGAGGATGAGGACAGCAGGCTCTGAGAGGAACGGGGTGTGATGGCCACTCCCTGCTGTGCCTGCCCCGTACGGAGGGATTCCGCAGGCTGCTGGCTCCGGCGGTCCCCTCAGTGCTCAGGACACCTGGCTGCTGTCCACTGGGCAACTCTAGCAACAAAGACCTGCCCTCCCCCAGTGGCTGCACAGAGCATCAGAAATAGCTGCTTTTCCTTCCTGTTTAAGAACAAAGGGATTCACGGGGTGGCTGCTGCTCGTGCACCGCAGGCGTGGGTACAGCCTGGCACCAGAGGGCTGCACGGTGTGGTTTGGGGGCTAGTCCTGGGCAGCCCTGAAGACCAGGCTGGGCCAAAGCTGGGTGTGTGGGCACCTGGGAGGGGCTGAACCGGGACACTGGCTCCACCCTGGGTCAGGGTCAGGGTTAGGACAGAGCATAAGAGGCCTAGGACCCTGATGCCCGTGGCTGAGCTGCCCCAGGCTGCCTCTGCTGGCCGTCAGAGGCAGCTCCTGAGCGTGCCAGGCAGCCGCCACAGCCCAGGCGCAAAGCTGTCCTGGCCCAGTTCTGCTGCCTGCCGAGCTGCTGATTCATGGCGGGCAGGCGGGGCAGGGCCCTGGGATCCTGTTACCACCAGCCCCGGTGGGCTCCTGGGTGGCCATGTGTCCCCCTCAGACCTGTACCCGGGCTGTGGGAGGGCAGCACTTTGGCCTCCAGGAGCACCTGCACCTCTGAACCAGGGGCCAGGAAAGCTGCCCACCGTGAGGGCTCAGGCTGTGGCCTTGCCTGGCCCTCCTCCAGTTTCAGAAGTGGACTTTGAAGGCCAGTCGGGGCGGGGCTGGGACACATGGGGCCCCGATGGCTGGAGGAGGCACCCCACATACCAGAGCGGTTAGAGAGAGGTGGGTATAAAAGGGCCAAAGGACCTATGGGACCCTCTGCTTCCCTGGGAGGCTGGGGGCAGGGCCTGAGGCTCAGGGTGCAGCCAGAGGAGAGGAGGAAGCACGTCTCTTTTTCTCATGGAAAGGGCGAGGCCCTGGAGACGGTTGCCGGGAGAGCCACTCCGGACGCCAGGCCCCTACGCTGGGGTGACTCCGGGAACACGCCAGGGATAGGGGCTGGCTGGGGACGCGACGGAGTGGTGCCGGGCAAGTGGCTGTGACCACAGGACGTGGTGAAGGCCGAGGGGCTCGGTGCCCAGAACGAGGACCCCGAGGGCCGAAGCCCTAGGGCTAAGACCAGGCGGAGGTCGGGGGCGGGGCCGGTGGGGCTGCGCCCTCCCCCCAGCCCGTCCGGCCGGCGGCCTCGGGTTTCCGAGGGGCAGAGCGCGGGTCACGTGCGCGGGGCCCCGGGGCCGGTTGGACGCGGGCGGGGGAGGGGCCGGAGCGCGGGAGGGGCTCGGGGGTCGGTCCGGGCGGCGGGCGAGACTACCGCGGCGGAGCGCGCGGCCTGCCGTCCGGATCCGGGTGGGCCCGGCCCCGCGTGGGCCGGCGCGATGAGCTCGTCGCCGCCCCTGCGCAAGGGCTTCTACCGCCAGGAGGTGGCCAAGACGCTGTGGGCGGTGCGCGCCGAGTACCAGGACCTGCAGCCCGTGGGCTCGGGCGCGTACGGCGCCGTGTGGTGAGCGCGGGGCGGCGGGCGGCGGCCGGGGCTCGGGGCCGCGCTAAGACCCCGCCCGTCCGCCGCCCGCAGCTCGGCCGTGGACAGTCGCACTGGCGCCCAGGTGGCCATCAAGAAACTGTACCGGCCTTTCCAGTCCGAGCTGTTCGCCAAGCGCGCCTACCGCGAGCTGCGTCTGCTCAAGCACATGCGCCATGAGAACGTGAGTGCGCGCCCGTCTGGATGCCCGCCAGGGGGCACCCCACCCCAGGCAGCCCTCACCCCGGAGGGACCGAGGGCTCCGCCGCCAGGCCCCCCTCTCCGTGCCTTGCTTGACCTGCCCAAGCCGAGGGTCCTCCAGTCTTCACCCTGGTGGAGAGCAGGGCAGTTACTGCAGGTCTGTGGGGTGGGGTCTTATTTCCAGTGCTGTCCACGCGATGCCATAGGCTTTCCCTGGGCCTCTCCAGGGGCCACTGCTCGTTATAAAAGCTCTTCTCTCTCCAGAAGTTCTTCTTTCTTGCTGCTTTTCCTGGGGCCATGAATTTAGTCTCTCTCTCTCTCTCACAGTCTGGGCACCCACACCCACACCTGTCCCAGGTGCCCAAACACCCCACGTGGCCCAGCTTGGTCTCCAGGGTGCCCCCAGACGCTGACAGACCCTCTGGGCTCCTGGCGGGCCCCCCTGTTTTCTTCAGCTCCTCGTGTCTGCCCTGGCCTTGGGCTTGGCCCCCTGTCTGTGTGATGTCCACTTGCGGCTGGGCTTTATCGCCTCGCTGTCACACCCAGGCCTTGAGCTGGGCGAGTAGCTCCCCAGACCCTCCCCTGCTGCCCATCGCCCCTTCAGTCACTGCTCGTCTCTGGCCCATCTGGTAGCTGGAGCCGCCTCTCCTGTGTTGGGGTCACCCACGTGGAGCCAGGGGCCTACTTCCCCTGCCAGCCCACACTCTGTGCAGCTGGGCACTGCTGCCCCAAGGTGGTCCTGAACCTAAGCTGGCAGGCTGGGCCTACCGTGCCCCACTCCCAGGTGGAAACTGAGGCCTGGGGAGGGCGAGGGCCCTGCTCAGTGGGGGCAGGGAGCTGCCACGTGCCCCGGCAAGCTCTGCCCCGCGGTGCCCTTTGGTAGCTTCAGGTCTCCTCCTGCTCTGGGCCTCTGTCCCTGTCGCGGGGGCGCAGCCGTCGTGCCCTCTTCACAGAACGGCTCTGCCTCCAGGCCCTGGTCCCTGTCCTGGCGCTCCGCCAGGTGCTCTCGGGCTCTCACGGCCCTCGTCTTCCTCCCCGTGCTCTGGCCTTGCGTGGTTGCCAGCCGCCTCCACCTCCTGTCCTTGCACGGTCCCTCCTGTGTGTCCTGCAAGGCAGCCCGGCAGCCATGTCCGCCGTCCCACCCGGGTTTCCACCCTTCCACGGAGGCTCTTGGAATCACAGGCAGATGGCGCGCGTGTGTGAGTCCTGCCCGGGCTCCCGCTGGCCTCTCCTTGGCTCCTCCCGGCCTGGGCTCTGGCCGCCTGGCCTCCTGCCCTGCTCTCAGACTCAAGGTGTTCTCCCTCTGGCCCCGGCCGCCGTGGATGTGGCCCCCACGGCCGTATCCACCTGTCCCTGATGACTCCATCCGCAGTCCTCCTCAGGGGTCCTCCTGGCCCTGCACTGTCGCCCCCGCGGCCTGGCCCCGCCAGCGTCACAGTGGCTGGCAGATACCTGTCTCCTTTAACTAGGGGTCAGGGCCCAGGTCTGGCCGCCACTTGAGCCGGCCAGCCCTACGAGGGATGTGCTAGATGCCGACTCTCCCAGGGCACTGCCAACCCTAGGCCTCAGCCAGCCTGGTTGAGGAGAGGACACGGGGGAAGGAAGGCAAAGGGGCTGGAGCTCTGGGCCTGCTGGGAGCCAGCCCGGGCTGGGCTGCCCCTTCACTAGAGGATCTCGGCTGTCAGCATCCAAAAATAGTCTGTGTCTGTGGGCGAGTGTACCAGGGCTGGGCCACGTTGCCAGTGGGCACAGACAAGGACAGCTGCAGGGGTGGGGTCCTGCCACCCTGGGGTGTGAGCCCTACATCCTCTGTGGCCCCTAACTGCCCAACACCCTGCCCCCAGGTGATTGGGCTCCTGGACGTGTTCACTCCTGACGAGACCCTGGATGACTTCACAGACTTGTGAGTGTTTCTGGGCCTGCCGGCAGGCCGGACAAACACAAGCAGCTCCTGGGTGCTGGCTTCTGGTTCTCAGTTGGCCTGGGGCTGCCTTGCCCACGGTCTACACCACATTTCCAGTGCCTGGGACCCTGGCACCAGTCACGGCCCGAAACCGAAGCCGCTGACCTTTGTTGGCAGATGGGCCAAACGTAGATGGGAGGCCTACCCTGCTTCTGCCCTGAACCCGTACTGTGCTGGGCACCTGATTTACACTGCTGCTGGCAGGAGGCCAAGGGTGGCCTGAGCTCTCTGGCTGGCAGAGATCAAGGGGCCACACCAGACCCAGGGTCCTTTGGGGCTGCTAACGCTACTCCCTGTCTTTCCCTCCACCTGTAAACTCACGCTTCTGACCTTAGCGTCCCTCCCAAGTCTCCCCGCTTCATCTGAACGATCAGAAACCATAGTGCCCCATGCTGGGGAGGGTGGCTGGAGTAGGTGGGGCTGTTGGTGACAGCAGTGGGGAGCACAGTGGTCAGCAGAGCCCAGTATGGCGTGGCAGGGGTCGTGACAACCCTGAGGCCGAGTGGGCGCTGCTGTGGGGAGACCCTTGAGCAGCTGCTGCTGGGTGGGGACCGGCAGAGTCTGAACCCGGGCCGTGTGCGTACTGCTGAGATCCAGGGCCAGGCCCTGCCTGCCAACGCCCCGGCCCTCCCATAGCTATCTGGTGATGCCGTTCATGGGCACCGACCTCGGCAAGCTCATGAAGCACGAGACGCTGAGCGAGGACCGGATCCAGTTCCTTGTGTACCAGATGCTGAAGGGTCTGAAGGTGGGGCCTTCAGGGGCGGCCGTGGGGAGGGACCGCGGGGTTCCGGCAGGCCCTGGGCTGATGGCCACTCGCTCTTCCCCACAGTACATCCATGCTGCCGGGATCATCCACAGGGTAAGCCCCCTCCCCGGATGTGTCGAGAGGGGCTCAATCCCTGTCTCCTTTTCCCACGTGTAAGGCCGTGTGGTGGGGTCAGCATGGCTGCAGCCAGGGTCCCATGCGTGGTGCCATCCAGGAAACCCCTGCAGGCGAGCTCCTGCACTCTTCCCCAAAGGGCTGTGGGGCAAAGGTCCCGGCCTCGTCTGGTGGCCCCTGTGGGTATCTCCCTGGCCTGTGGCCCTGCACTGCTCAGGGCACAGGGCACAGTGGGCGCCTTTCCTCTGCCTAGGACCTGAAGCCTGGAAACCTGGCTGTGAATGAGGACTGTGAGCTGAAGGTGTGTCTGGGTGGGGAGAAGCAGGGTGGGGGGCACAGGTCCAGCCCAGGGCATTGGGGCCCAGGCTGAGGAGCTGGCAGGCCATGGAGAGGCCCTTGGGGTGGCGCTGGGCATACTCCATACCTGCCTCAGTGAGGGGGGCACCCCTAGCTCCCGTGCCCGACCCAGGCCGGCTGTGGAGACCCACAGGGGAGGGGAGGAGACCCTAGCGCCTGCCCCTCAGTGGGTCCGTCTGGATACACTGGCCCCTGCGGGGATCCGGGCAGCACCTGGGGGCCTGGGGCTGTGACCCTGAGCCCTCCCAGGGTGGCAGAAGCCCAAGTCTCCCGCGTTTTCTGGGACCGCGGGTGCCTTCTCCGCTCCCCGGGCCCCCAATTCTTCCCTCAGATCCTTGACTTCGGCTTGGCCCGACAGGCCGACAGCGAGATGACCGGGTACGTGGTGACCCGGTGGTACCGGGCGCCTGAGGTCATCTTAAACTGGATGCGCTACACACAGACGGGTGAGGCCCCCAGAGCGCGCAGCCCTGGACCGCACCTGCCTCCTTCCTTGTGTGCGTCTGTAACGCTGGGCACGGAACCCAGGGCCTCACCTGCGTTAGACCGCAGCCTGGCCACGCGCCACGCTCCGCTCCCCCGTCTTCTCGATGGGGAGCCCCTCGCAGGTTGCCCCCAAGGAGGCTGTTGAGATGGGGTGGGGGCCTGGGGAGTGCACGGGCAGGCCACACCCTCCTTGCCCGAACCCCTACCTCACCCCTCTGTCCGTGGGTGCCACCTTTGGCCCGCGGGACACTGAAGGGGCTTTTTCTCAGTGGACATCTGGTCGGTGGGCTGCATCATGGCAGAGATGATCACAGGGAAGACGCTGTTCAAGGGCAGTGACCGTATCCTCCCCTGAGGCGCTGCGGGGCTCTGGCCCTCGTGGTGGGCGGGTGTGTGGGTCCCGCCCTCTGCCCCGCGCTGTGCTCCTGACCTCCGTGCAGACCTGGACCAGCTGAAGGAGATCATGAAGGTGACAGGGACGCCTCCCGCTGAGTTTGTGCAGAAACTGCAGAGTGCAGAGGTCTGTGGGGGCTCAGGAGGGCCAGCCAGCTGGCTCTGGGCCTGGTCTGGCCCCTGACTCTTTTCCTGCACAGGCCAAGAACTACATGGAAGGCCTCCCTGAGCTGGAGAAGAAGGACTTTGCCTCTGTCCTGACCAAGGCCAGCCCCATGGGTAGGCTGTGTGGTGGGGGGTCTGGCCCTGAGTGTCACACCTGCCCGTGACCCGGCCTGTGACTGTCTGCAGCTGTGAACCTCCTGGAGAAGATGCTGGTGCTGGATGCGGAGCAGCGAGTGACAGCGGCTGAGGCCCTAGCCCACCCCTATTTTGAGTCCTTGCGTGACACGGAAGACGAGGCCAAGGCTCAGAAGTATGATGACTCCTTTGACGACGTGGACCGCACTCTGGACGAGTGGAAGCGTGAGCTGGGGGCCCGTGAGGAAGAGGGTGGGAGCCCGGGGCCGTTAAGCCTGGCCCAGGTGACCTCTGGCAGGAAAGATGTTCCTGGCAGGGGCTCAAACCCTGGTACAAAGCGTGGCCCAGGATGGGGCCGGCAACTTTGGAGCAGCACCGAGTTTCGGGCAGCCGGGGCCCTGGCTTCTCCCTGGGGGCCCAGCCTCTCTGGCGTCTAGGCCAGAGGCCCTGGGGCCCCTCCTTCTCTTCCCGGGCCTCTGCTCGCATCTCTCGAGTTACCCTTGTGTCTGCTTGCCCCACTCGGGACCCCTGGCATCTGGACTGCCTCGTGCTCCTTCTGTCCTGCCCGCAAGGGAAAGCTCACCCCTTGCGGCTCTCCCAGCCCTGCCGAGAGTGCGTGTGTGCCACGGTGGCCTGCGCAGCACCTCAGGGCTGTGTGCCAACTGCGTCCCCTGATTCTGGGGGCCTTCACTTCCCTTTGAGGGCCACTCTTAAATGGGGCCTCCCTCCCCTGCGTCCGAGCCCCAAAGTGCTCTAGAATGGCAGGTGGGTATGTAGTTCAGCCCAGGAGCCACTGTGGCTGAGGGCCCAGGTCAGCACCGGGCCATGCCGCTGATGCCCAGGCCTGTTTTGTCAGCCAAGGCCTCAGTCCTGTTCCTGAAATGGAAGGGTCTGGAAGGTTGAGGTACTCAAATCAGAGACTCTCTGTTTCCCTGCTGTGTCATGGGCTTACCTCGGTGATGAAAGGCTTCTGCTGCTGGGCAAGATAACTCAAAACCACAGGCCACAGGTTCCTGTCTGTGGTCCCCACCCACACACATTGTGGCTGTGAAATCCTGCTTTTACCAAGGAGCCCTTGGACAGACACACAAACTTGCACTTTCTCTGTTTCCATGGGAAAATGGACTTTTTTGCGGTATTCACACAAACTCCCAACTGGGCCTGGCCCCGTTAGGAGTAGCGGAAAGGCCCAGAGGCCGTAGCTTCTGGCCACAGTGAAGCAGAGGCCGACTGTCCCTTGTCTCTCACCCTCTGCAGGTGTCACTTATAAAGAAGTGCTCAGCTTCAAGCCTCCCAGGCAGCCAGGGGCCAGGGCTGCCAAGGAGACAGCCCTGTGATGGCCTCTGGTGGCACAGCGACACCCACGGACCCTGGCCAGGGCCTCACCCCTTAGCCTCCTTTCCCTGGGAGAGGAACCCAGGTTGCCACCTGATCTCCTTGGGTTTGGAAGGGCTCCGTAGACGCTCGGTCCGAGGACTCTGCTGCTCCCGCTCCAGCGCTTTCTGTGCAGGACCCCTGGCTACTGGGGCTGGTGGTCACCCCTGGCCAGGATGCAACAGAAGGCCTCAGGGCTGGCAGGACTGGGAGAAGGAAGGAGATGGCGGCCCAGGGCACCAACTCAGGGATGCTGGCTCCCCTGGTGTGTGGGGGGCACTGTGGACACTCCTGTACCCCGCCTGGAGTGTAAAGTAGCCCTTGTCGTCCCCACCTGGCTGGAAGAAATAAACCCTTTTGTAGACTTCCTACTGTGGCTGTGCGGCCTGATGCCTTGGCACCGCTCAACCCAACTAATTCCTGTACAAAGGAGGCCAGGGCGCCCCTCTTCTCCTGGGTTAGGGAGTCCGTGCCCACGTCCCTGCCCCCTTCCAGTGAGCCTTCAGCCAGCACACTAGGGCACGCCCCTCTTTTCCTGTGTGTAGGCCTCTTACTCAGGCCTAGCGTCCAAGCTAGTCCTGGCCGCTGGACCGCGACCCTGGGGCGGTGAAAGGGAAGGAAGCTGCGGCCCTGGGGCTCTACCTCCTTTCCAAACCAAGGCTCTGGGATAGAGAGGGACAAAGAGCCTCTGAAAGACCCCCGGTGGGGGTTCTGTACTTCCCAGCCTCGCCCCGGGCGGTTCTGGTAGCGAGTGGCGCCCCCTGCGGGTCATTCGAGGCCTGGCAGGCTCGGAGGTGACAACGAGGGTGCGGACAGGCGGGCCCGAGTGCGAATGCGCACGCGCTAAAGCTACGCGGTTGCGACGGGGCGTTCCTGGGCCTCGGGTCGCAGACCCCGCCTTGCGCGCCACGTGGCCGGGGTAGCCAGTCAGCCAGTGCGCTGGCTGGTGCGGAAGCGCGCCCCGAGCCCCGGATCTGGGGCGGGACGGGGCGGGGCGGGGAGTGGGCGGCACCTTCACTGCCTGAGCCTCGCCCCAGGCCGCCGCGGGGTCCGGCCACCTCGGTGTGGGGCCGCGCCGCGCACCTGTCCTCCTCCCCGCCGCCTCGACTCCCCCTCCCGGCCCTGCCCCGCGCCTGCCTCCCCGCGTTTCGGCCTGGCGTCCTCCCGGCAACCGAGTCGCACCCCGGCCGTGCCGTCCTAAGGCCGGGTAGCCCCGCGGTGCTGACCTCCAGTCCCCGGCCCCGCGCGAGAGTGCCGGCCCCCGGAGCCCTGGGGCAGGCCCGGAAGTCACGCGGGGGGCGCCGTTTCCGGGGTCGGGCCCAGACGGGTCCCAGGCTGTGAGCGTCCCGGAGCGGCGAGGGAGGCGGGCAGGCGGGGCCGTCGTCTGCTCGCGGAGGGCGCGCCGTTCCAGAGGGCCGCGGCGCGCACGACCACGGTCTAGCCATGGGGACCGCTCTCGTGTATCACGAGGACATGATGGCCACCCGGCTGCTCTGGGACGAGTAAGTGGGACCCAGTCGGGGTGGGGCCTCGGAGGGACCCTGGACACTGAGTGCTCTGCCTCCTCAGCCCAGAGTGCGAGGTCGAGTGCCCTGAGCGACTGGCCGCAGCCCTGGGCGGCCTCCGGCAGTGTGGCCTGGAGCAGAGGTGCCTGCGCGTGGAAGCCCGCGAGGCCTCAGAGGCAGAGCTGGGCCTGGTGCACAGGTCAGAGGAGCCCACGGCGCCGAGGGGGCTTTCCCCACCGTGGGGGGAGCCTGGGCTCTGGGCTGGAGGGAGCTTCGCTGGGGACTGGCGCTGGGAGCCCCAAACCGTCCAGTGCTCCCGGACCTGTTGGTGACCTGCCTGACCGCTTGTCCATCTGCAGCCCGGAGTACGTGGCCCTGGTGCGAAGGACCCAGACTCTCGACACACCTGAGCTCCAGGCACTTTCTGGACAGTACGATGCTGTCTACTTCCACCCGGTGTGTCGCCTGGGGACCCTGGACGCGCTCGCTCACCCAGATACACATCCGTGTGCCTGTGGTGCCCGTCTGTGTCCTCTTGGTTATGCCTGTGACGATGCCCTGCAGGCTCAGCTTGCTGCTACTGCATGGGCCAGCCTGACCTGTTGTGCTTGCCAGTTGCTGAGCTGTAGCCTGGTACAGGCAGGGCAGGCAGTGGCTAATCTGCGCCCCTCATCCCCTAGAGCACCTTTCACTGTGCCCGCCTGGCCGTGGGTGCTGTGCTGCAGCTGGTGGATGCTGTGCTGACAGGAGCCGCGCACAACGGGCTCGCCTTGGTGAGGTGCGCACGACCCCCTCACCTGGCTGCCTCCCGTGAGGGGCCCTGCGAGGGGACAGGATGACCTTGCCGGGCCCCATGCCCCACTCTCATCCCCAGGCCTCCTGGACACCACAGTCAGAGGGCAGCTGCCAATGGATTTTGCGTGTTTAACAACGTGGCTATAGCAGCTGAACATGCCAAGCGGAAACATGGGCTGAATAGGTGTGTGCCAGGCTGGCTGCAAAGGTGGGGGGACCTGGGCCTGCCAGGTGGCGGTAGAGCAGGTGCCTTGGACCCCCTCAGCCTCTTCCCACTCCTGCTGGACTGTAGCTCCTGCTGGAGGTGGGGGTCCTGCCTCTCGTGACCCCCCAGTGCTGTCTGAACCCAGGGTTCTCATTGTCGACTGGGATATCCACCATGGCCAAGGCATCCAGTATATCTTCGAGGATGACCCCAGGTGAGCTGAGTCTGGGGACAGGACCCTTTCCCACAGCCCTTTTTTGGGGGTGCACGGTATGATGTGGAAAAACCCGAAGGGGAAGATGGCCCTAGGCTGAGGGGTCAGGGTTCTTCAGCAGTCGTGGAGTGGCCGAGAATTCTGACCTCTGGCCCGGCCGGCTTTCAACAGTGTCCTTTACTTCTCCTGGCACCGCTATGAGCATGGACGCTTCTGGCCCTTCCTGCCAGAATCAGACGCAGACGCTGTTGGGCAGGGGCAGGGCCGTGGCTACACTGTCAACTTGCCGTGGAACCAGGTGCCCGCTCTCACCCCAGGACCTTTCTCCCAACCCACCTGCCCGCTGTACCTCTCCTGCCCCCCCGGCTCCTGGCCTCCAGAATGCGGCCAGGAGCATCCCACCAGGTTCCCCAGAGCCGGAGTCCCAGAGGGTGAAGACTCCACGGCAGTGCTGCCGCTGATGCCTCCCCTGACTGTGCCACAGGTCGGGATGGGCAACGCGGACTACCTGGCTGCCTTCCTGCACGTGCTGCTCCCGCTGGCCTTTGAGGTGACCGGGTGCCAATCATCTCTCAGCAGGGCACCTCATGGCTGCCCAGAGTTCTGCTGTGAGGCAGGAAGGAGGGTTGTGAGCCTCTGGCGATGCGTGGCAGACCTGTGAGGGTGGGGTCTCGGGGGTGGCCTGACGGGCTTCCTGTTACCCAGGCTCTAGCCTCCTTCTTGCCTCCCCCCACCCGTAGTTTGACCCGGAGCTGGTGCTGGTCTCAGCAGGCTTTGACTCAGCCATTGGGGACCCAGAGGTGAGGGCCTGCCCTGCACGGGGGGACTTCTGGTGTTCCGGGCCCGGGCCCCTCACACATGGCTCTGCTTCCAGGGCCACATGGAGGCCACGCCAGAGTGCTTTGGGCATCTCACACAGCTGTTGGGGGTGCTGGCTGGTGGTCGTGTCTGTGCAGTGCTGGAGGTGACTACAGGGGCCATCGAGGGAGTCTGGCCAGAGGGCTGGGGTGGCCTGCCCAGAGCAGTGAGCCCACCCCAGGGATGCTCCTCCCCTTCCCATCTCCACTCTCCTCCCAGGGTGGCTACCACCTGGAGTCCCTGGCACAGTCAGTGTGCATGACGGTGCGGGCACTGCTGGGTGATCCCACGCCCGTCCTACTGGGGCCTATGGTGCCGTGTCAGAGGTGAGAATGGCAGAGGTTGGGCAGACCTAGAGCACGAGGCAGGCTCAGCTCCTCACTCCGCTACTCCCCACAGCGCCCTGGAGTCCATTCAAAGTGTCCGGGCAGCCCAGGCCCCTCACTGGAAGAGCCTCCAGCAGCAAGGTCAGCACAGCCTAGGCCTGGGCCGGTGGCTCCCACTTCAGGGCCCTGTGCAGTGACCTTGACTCTGAACCTCCCCTAGATGTGGCCCCGGTGCTGACTCCCGGCACCTCCCCAGAGGGGAGGCCCCCGCTGCTGCTCCCCGGGGATCATGTATGTAAGGCAGAGGCCACTTCGCTGAGCTTCCTTCTAGGCCGGCGGCACCTCCCCCCCACACCCCCTGTTCGAACAGCTGTTGCCCTGACTGCTCCAGATACCACGTTGGACCTGCCCCCTGATGTGGTTTGTCAGGAGGCGGCCTCCCTGAAGTGGGAGACAGAAGGCTTGGCCAGGTGGGCAGGCCAGTTGGGAAGGGTGCTGGAGCACATGTGCGCGCGCGTGTCTGATGTGCTGACTGTGTGTGTGTCTGATGTGCTGATGGCACGTGTGTGTGTGTGTGTGTGTGTGTGTGTGTCTGATGTGCTGACGGCCTGCCTGTCACAGGCCACATAAGTCCCTGGCCCAGGATGAGGCCTTCACTGCGCTCAGGAAGCTCCTGTTCCTCTTAAATGCAATTCTGGATGGGCAGGTAGGATTGCTGGGGAGGGCGGGGTGGCTGTGGACCCAGGAGGGCTGTGTTTGGAGACCACGGAGCGTGTTACCTTGGGCAGGGATTGACCTCTGAACAGCCCAACGAAAGGCCCTTTGACAGAGGGAGAGTGGATAACCTCATCTTGGATTTTTTTTTTTTTTTTTTTGAGACAGGGTCTCGCTTTGTAGTTCAGGCTGGCTCTGAGCGCACTATGGAGCCCAGGCAAGCCTCAAACTCAGCAATCCTCCTGCCTCTGCCTCCCGAGTGCTGGGATGACAGGCGTGAACCACCACGCCCGGCACCTCATCCTCGATTTTAAGCATCTTGTTTATAGAAGTAGTGATTTGACCCCAGAATGTGAGGGAAGGTCGGTAACAGCAATATATCAGGGTTTGAAGATGAAGGTGGGAATAAATTGTGTGTTTTGGGTCATGCTTATAATCCCAGCACTCCGGGAAGGTGGGATAGGATCCCGAGTTTGAGGTTAGCTGGGGCAATCTAGTGAGACCCCCATTTCAAAATAAAAGGGCCTGGGAATGTAGTGTAGTGACTGGGTCTGTAGCTGGCCTGGGAGTTAGCTGCCACCTCACCCCGCAGCTAAGCAGTGGCGTTACAGCCACTCCGGCTCCTGCTGCAGCAGCCACATTAGACGTGGTCGTTCGACAAGGTCTGAATCTCGGAGCACAGAGGTGAGTCTCCGCTGGACCTGGGTGTGCCTTCCCTGGAGGACACATGAAGAGGGTCCTGGAAGTGGACTGTGCGCAGTGTGGAGCAGTCTGGCCTTGGGTAACTCCTCAGGGTTCTTTGTGTGGTGCTGGGACAGCTGGATCGGCCACTGGACCTTACCGATGACGGGTATGACTCTTAGGGTACCTATCTCACTGCACAGGTGGATGGGCATGTGAGGGTTTCAGCTGCAGGCCGCGGTGGGCAGGGGCACTGTTTCCGTGCAGAATGCAGTCTTCTTCACTGGTGTTTGGGAGGGGGGCTGGGGTGACACCAGCTAGCGGGTCACCACACCCTTGCCCTGCGCCACTGTCTGTGCTCACATACGTGCCTGGGTCCCTGGTCCTCTCTCCCTCGAAGGAGGATTTTGTGGCTGACCATCCGGGGCAAGGAAGCAGCCGTTCTGTCCGTGTTCCACGTCTCCACGCCACTGCCAGGGGTGAGTGGCTGTGGTTACATGCGGGGCAGGGGGCAGGGATTCCTCGGCACGCTCAAAAGCGCCCACAGGGCCTGGCCCCTCCTGGCTCCCTGCTTAATTACTTCTAGGGACGCTGGGGTTGGGAAGTGAGATGGAAGCAGCCAGCAGGAAAGTGCCCTCTAGATGAGGAGCTGCGCTCTGCTGCTGTCTCCCCAGACAACTGGAGGGTTCCTGAGCTGCATCTTGGGGCTGGTGCTGCCCATGGCCTACGGCTTCCAGCCAGATCTGGTGCTGGTGGCGCTGGGGCCTGGGCATGGCCTCCGGGATTCCCAGGCTGCTCTCCTGGCTGCAGTGCTCCGGGGGCCGGCAGGGGGCCGAGTCCTGGCCCTCCTTGAGGAGGTGAGCCCGGAAGGGTGGAAGGTGTGTGTGTGGGAGTCAGAAAGCCAGGGACTCACCCCAACCCTCCTGGCTCCTCTCAGGAATCTGCACCTCAGCTTGGGTGCGCGCTGGCTCGGGCGCTGCATGGAGAGGCGCCGCCCAGCCTAGGCCCTTTCTCCGGGGCCTCTGCAGAGGACCTCCAGGCCCTAATGAGCTTGCGAGCGCAGCTGCAGCCGCGGTGGGAGATGCTGCGGGCGGCGGCCTCAGAGCCTGTGAAGAGGCGCTCTGACTCAGAGCCCAGCGGTTCTGCGAGTCTCCCGGGCCCTCCTTCGGGGCTGTCCGTGCCGCGAGTGCCGCGCAGCGGATCCCCAGAGCAACCCGACACCTCTGCCCTGCCCGCGACCCCTCCCAGTCTGTCAATAAATGTCCATTAGTTAAGAGCGGACTCCGCCTCTTGCATTGAGCCTGCCCACCCGCCGGGAGCTGGGGCAGGGCCGGAAGTACTTCCGGTAGGGTCATGACGAAGTTCCGGCGCGCCCAGCGGGCGGGCCGTCGCTCCGTTGTGACGCCAGGGCGGCGGGAGCGCGAACTGGGCCCCTCCAGCGTAAGGCCTGGCCCTAGGCTGGCAGGACCTGCGGGCCCCGGGCTGCGTCTGGGGCTGCGCCAGCCCGAGGGCGTGAGAGGCCGGCACGGACAGTTCGCGCGCAGTGGTGTCCGCAGCTCTGCTGGCGGAGACACGGTGACGGACTGCGGGCCTAGGGGGCGAGCACGTCCCGAGCTGCAAGGCTCGCGTCAGGAGGCCGCCTGCACCTCCTCCTGCCTTCAGGGCGTCATGGCCAGCATCACCCAGCTGTTCGACGACTTGTGCGAGGCCGTCCTGCCCGCTGCGCACCCTCGCCCGGGGCAGCGCAGCGTGGACCGGAAGAGGACCAAGCAGAGCCTCAAGAGGGTCGCCTACAATGCGCTGTTCAGCAGCCTTTTCCAAGAGGACGCTTGTCTGCTGCAGGCCGACCTCTCCAAGCTCCCAGTGAGAAACAAGGTCCTCATGTTATCCTTCGACCTGAGAGTGGGCGGCCTGGGCCCCGAGGCAGACCGCCTGGAGGAGCTCGTGGACAGGCTGGAGGCGGCCCCTTGCTGTCCACTGCTGGAGGTGGGCTCTGTGTTGAACCTCTTGGTTCAGCTAGCGGGGAGTGGCCCCCCTCAAATCGTGCAGAGAAAACGGGACTATTTCTTTAACAACAAGCACGCAGGTAGAAACGTTCCTTACAGCGGCTACGACTGCTATGACCTGAGCGTGTTCGAAATGGACGTTCAGTCCCTCATCTCCAGAGAGGAGTATTTATGTCACAGCATGATCCAGGAAACGCTTCAGGTGATGGAGGCGGCACCAGGAACCGGCCTGCCCACCGTTGGTCTCTCTTCATTTGGCGACCCCTGTGGTGACAGGTTTGAGAGAGACACCCGGGTCTCGCTCTTCGGTGCTCTTGTGCACAGCCGCACTTACGACATGGAGGTGCGACTGGACTTTCCTCCTGTGCCAGACAGCGCAGACCTCTCTGGACTGGCCATTAAGGTAGCGTTTGTTTTCCCTTCTTTCTCTCCAAAGGTTTGGAACATGCTGTCTTTGCCCTTTCTTGTGTCCTAGTAAAGGTAGAGCAGTTCCAGTGCAGGTGTCCAGGTGGCCAGGCTGCCCCTAGGCAGAGCTGCTGAGCGGGCATGGGGACGTCCACGCGGGGAGAGTCTCCCCGATTGCTGGCCACAGCCTTTTACCGAACCTACAGCACATGTTGTTAACTCTCCTCTTCTGTCTTCTAGAGCCACAGGCAAGTTAATTAAAATAAAAGAGGAAGGCTACTGGTCAATTGCAGAAACCATCTTCCACCCATATGTGACAAAAATACTCTCAGTGGTATACATGTAGTTTAATATACTTTTTCTTATCACATGGGGCACTTTTTTTCTCAGTAAATTGTTGTTTGTGTTTATTGCTTTGTAGAAGTTAAAAGGATATGTTACAGTTGAGTGGGCCAGAATAGTCCTGGTTCTTGTGTATGACAAGGAAAGAGTTGTCGAGTGTACACCTTGTAGTAAGTAGTTGTGTTTATTGAAGGTCACATGATGGCAGAAAGAAAAGGAACCTCCAAGAGCCTCCAGAAAACTCAGGCTTCCAGTAGGTACTGAGGGTCCAAGGCCTAAACTGCAGGTGCAGCCGGTTGTGATCAGACGCCTCCGCTCCAGGTGCCCTCGTTTTGTCATGAGTGTGGAAGCTGATGCTCTGCCTGAGGCATCTCTGCCTCCTAAGCCTAAACAGGAGGGATCCATCAGCGGAGTGGCGCTGCGCCCACAGCTGAATGAAGGGAAAACCAGTGGATCACTCCGTATTTCTGTTTGTGACTGTATCAGACGTACTGTTGGTTTTTGCTTTGTTTGAGACAGCGTCTTGCTATGGAGTTCAGACTTCCATTGAACTCATTATGTAGCTCAGACTGGGACTGAATTTGTGGCAGTCCTTCTGCCTCAGCCTTCCGAGCAGTAGGATTGCACATGTATAAAACTCAGGACCTTGTGCTTGCGAGGCAGGCGCGGCGCCACTGAGCTGCATTCCTGGCCCCTACTTTTAGTTATGATTTTATATTTCCCCAGAATGGAACTTTCAGGTGGAAGACATTTCATTGCAAGGTATTTAAGCCAGGTGTGGTGGCTCATGCCTGTGAGCCCAGGGTTTGGGAGGCTGAAAATGCCATGAGTTTAAGGCCAGGCTGCCTATGTGGTGAGGTCCGGTTTCAGAAAAGGAAAAGTAAATAAATCAACTCAAAGTTGCTATCTTCAATGTATTATTTTACTTCTGTGTTTTATTATGCTATGTATATGTGCTTGAGAGAAATAGAAAAAATGTTCTTCCAGGGCCACCTCTCTAGTAACTAGAAGCATGTAGATAAAGTTCCTGAAATTGGGCTGGGGATCTAGCTCAGTGGTTCCGGCGCCTGCCTCGCAAGCGCAAGGTCCTGAGTTTGATCCCGGAAACCACATACAGTGCTGGGCGTGGTGACTCACGCCTGTCATCCCAGCACTCGGGAGGCAGAGACAGGAGGATTGCTGAGTTTGAGGCTTGCCTGGGCTCCACAGTGAGCTCAGGGCCGGCCTGAACTACAAAGCGAGACCCTGTCTCAAAAAAAAAAAAAAAATCTTGTGATTTATCCCACTTAAGTTTTCAAAGGAACAATGGGGATTGACTCATTGCTATGACTTCCAGGTCCCTCAGAGCATAGATCAGTGGGAAGATGAAGGGTTCCAGTCAGCTTCCAATCTGACCCCAGACTCTCAGTCTGAACCGAGCGTGACCCCAGACGTGGACCTGTGGGAAGCTGCGCTCACCCACGAAGTCAGCAGGCGGCGGTGCTGGGAGCGAGTCGGATGGTGAGTCTTTCTTTGCCCTTCAGTCCCCGGCCGCACACCTGTGGCCGTGCATGCTGCAGGCATTGCTTCTTCTGTGACTCCAAGCAGTTGTATCTGGAAGCTGCTGTGCTGGAATTAGGGTGGAAATCATAGTAGACTAGAATGCAGCATTGTCTAAGTCCTGGAAACGAGAGATGCGGCGGGGAAAGGAGGCCCCAGTACCCCTTGGGGATCACGCTTGCCAACCAGCGGGCAGTACATCACTGGCACCAAGGCTGCTGGTCTGTGCCAGGAGGAGATGCTCTCTGGGCACAGGGTGCTGACCAAGAAGACTTCTGTGCCTCTGGAAACCCTGGAAGTAGCACTTTCTGAAGGTCACGTTCTGGTTGTCCTAGCCTTTCCTCTACTGGCGCCTGCAGGTTGCTGCCCAGAGAGTGACCACTCCCCGGGGCTTCCAGGGGAACACTGTGCCCTGGAGTAACCCCCGCTCCTCTAGGGCTGGCTGGTGTCCTGCTTCCCAGCATGATGCTGTTGGAGTTGTCTGGCTTGTCAGGGGCTTCCCTGCCCTGGAATTCTCCCTAGGGCATCAGTCTGGTTTCCTGGGGTGCACAGAACACCCACAGCTCATTTGTCATCTTTTTCTGACCCACTCTTGGTATCCCTGAAAGCCAGAACTGAGCCCTGAGCTGGTCTTTATACACAGTGGATACCACGCTGGCATAAAGATAAGCCTGAGGCATTTGTAGGTGAATAGATGCAATTTGAGAACATAATGTTAAGGGAAATAAGTCAGACATGGTGTCTCTTATATGATAAACTCAAAATATATGTACAAATAAAGAGCAAAATGGATGATAAAGAGGAAATAGGGAGAGGTCC
>PVIC010017151.1:0-33103 GCA_004025085.1 Thryonomys swinderianus | reverse complement strand
GGGGGGGGGCGGGGGGGACAGGCTCTCTCTGGGCTTCCTTCACGAGGCACTCATCTTGCTCCTGAGGGCTCTGGCTGTATGATCCAGTCACTGCCCAAAGAACGCCAGCCCCAGTACCATTTCATGGGGTGTTATGATTTCAATGCACAGGTTCTGGTGGTAGAAAAACATTCTGATCATAGCATTATTCTGTCGTCCTACTTCTATTCTTCATATGCTCTGTGTACAAAGCGGTTCCTATTCTTTAGGATAATATTACAAGGTAGGTGACTATACCCATTTTACAGAGGCAGCATCTGAACCGTACGAGTCATTTCAGTGCTCACATTTGAAGCATTCTGTTTGTTTTTTGTTCGCCTTGGTGCCAACCACCAGGCATGTGATGGTGCCAATCAGACAGGACAACACCAAGAGACAAGAACACCGGAGACAGGCTGGTAATGTTCCTTCCAGTTAGAATTCAGTAAGTATTTGCTCCTCACATCCAGTGAAGCTGGCACCCTGGGGCGGGGAGCTGGGAGAAAGGCTGGGGCTTGTGTTCAGCCCCCCCCCCCCGTGAGCAGTTCTGGCCCCGCAGAGGGTCAACTGGGCAGGACCTTTGGCTTCCCTTCTCCCCCCACGCAAAGTATTGAAGAAACTGGGACAATCACAGGCCATTGGCAGGATTTGAGAAATTAAAAACTTTGTTTAGGGCTGGAAGGTTAGCTCAGTGGTTCCGGTGCCTGCCTCACAAGCGCAAGGTCCTGAGTTCGATCCCCGGTAACCACATACAATGCTGGGCGTGGAGACTCACACCCACCAGCAATCAGGACCACATACACAGTGCAGGGCGTGGTGGCTCACGCCTGTCATCCCAGCACTCGGGAGGCAGAGACAGGAGGATTGCTGAGTTCGAGGCTTGCCTGGGCTACATAGTGAGCTCAGGGCCAGCCTGGACTACAAAGCGAGACCTTGTCTCAAAAAAACAAACAAACAAACAAAAACTTTGTTTACTACTCAGCATGTTTTAGGAGAATAAAAACCTTGTAAGTTGGCACCTTTAATTCAGTACTCCATCTGTGTTTTGGGGAGATTCCACGAGCATGGGTTTCACGATGGTAGGCAGTGTTCTCTACCCATTCATTGATCCATGCAGCAAATACATGTGGTCTTAACCTCCTGAATGCAGACAGCAGCCTCCGCAGGTCCTCGGAATGGGCCCTGTGAAGAGGCGCAGCAGAGCCATCAGGGGTTTCTGATCCTTGGCTTCACCTTCAGGTCAGCTGGGCCGGCAGCTCCAGGGAGTGGAACCCAGGAATGTGCATCTTTCCCAGCTCCTGGGGTGACGCTGTTATTCCCAAAGACTGAGACCCTCACCACAGCAGAAGAAGCCTGAGCAGGCCACCACTGCCCCTTGGCTCTCAGGAACTCCAGTCACATCCTTTTTACAACTTTGTGTTGAAAAACCAGGTCCTAAAACACATAATGTTATTGATGATGCAATTTGTTTTGTTTTCAGTGTATTTATTAACTATAAAGTTGCATGTAGGGCGGAGATTCAGCTCAGTGGTTCCGGTGCCTGCCTCACAAGCGCAAGGTCCTGAGTTCGATCCCCAGTAACCACATACAATGCTGGGCATGGTGACTCACACCCACCAGCAATCAGTACCACATATACAGTGCAGGGCGTGGTGGCTCACACCTGTAATCCCAGCACTCGGGAGGCAGAGGCAGGAGGATTGCTGAGTTCCAGGCTTGCCTGGGCTACATAGTGAGTTTAGGGCCAGCCAACTACAAAGCGGGACCTTGTCTCAAAAAAAAAAAAAAAAAAAGTTGCATATACTTACCACATGCAATATGTCTTGAAGTCTACACAAAGGGGTTTTGCGTTTTTTCCCTCCTTGAATTTGTTTTCATGTTCAAATTTCACCCATAGGAAGAACGCATGCAGATGTCTAAACCCTTATTAGTAATGCCATAAGATTACATATAATACATTCAAGGCACCTGGGGAGGCTGAGGTAGGAGGTTTGCAAGTTTGAGGCCAGCCCGGGGAATTTGGCAAGACCTTATCTCAAAGTAAAATAACATGACTCTGGGGAACAAACAAACAAAAGGGACTTGGCATTATCAATGACTATGTAATTGATTAAATATCTTCAGTTATCTCATTTGCTAGTCACGAGTGTGAAAGGAAAAGATGAAAAGGAGTGTTCTCAGATCCACAAAAGACTTTATAACTATCTGGAAAAGAAAAATTCCGCTTTGTCCTACTGCCAGGTTCCTCTGGTACTGCCTTACTAAGTAGAAAAAAAACATGCTGTCCATTTCAGGAAATTTTTGGGGGAAAAAGCAGTAGTTTATATCATTTTATATCATGGAGTATAATTTACAAAGGATACTGTACACAGATTATTTCCTATCATCTTCATAAAAAGTCTTCTGAAAGGGAGAGGCTGAATTAATATGTGTTGAATAAAGCCTAAATGCTAATAGCCCGGTTATGAGGACATGACCCAGAGCTGGCTTTGTGGTCGCAGGACCAGCGCCTGGCTTTGGAGAGCGGGCGGGCTCCTTGGGGGGAGGTGGTGAGTTCCTCCAGGGAGGGGCTGCACATGCGCACTGCCAGCGAGGTGCTAGGAGTTCACCAGTCTTCTCTGATCAGAGGAGCACATCATGACTAAGGCAGCTTGTCACCAACAAGCAGAGAACATCAAGAGCATCAAGACAAGTGACGCATTCCCATTATCCCAGTACATAGGGTAGCAGAGGAAATCTGCTATTTAGAACCCAGCTTGGATAATCCAGTGACTTAATGAGATTCTGTCTCAAAAAATAAAAATGGTTGGGGGTACAGCTTGGCATGAAAGCTCTGGGTTCAATCTGCAGTACTAAAAATTATAGCAAATCATGACAGAAAGCAAAATGGTGAGCATTTGTGTGCAAAACGGACAAAAGACAAGGGGCAATCTCAATTTATAGAAACACACTCGTGGTAACTAAATCGGCTGCGTGAGAAAAGCATTAATCCCTTCATGAGCGTGAATCCCTTGTGACCAAAGACCCCAGAATCTTCCCACACCATCACACTGGGGGTTGCGCCTCAGCAGGAGTTTCAGGGGGAAGAAACCCTATTTAACCAAAGCAGGACACTCGAAATGGTTTACAACTACCTGTATAATATGGCAAAGATTATAAACGAATGTTAAAGCAACCTTGTGAGATTAGTGTTATGATTTCCGTCTTACCAATGTGTCTAATGTCCCTGTCATCCAGAAAGGGAAGGCCAGGAGTCTCATCCCTAGCCCACAGCTGTGATCACGGTGATCCACCTTCTGGTGGGTATGCCAGGCGTGGGATGGGCCTAACCTGGTGGCCCCACTGCCCTCACCGAGAAGCACACACCCTGGTGCATCCCGCTGGTTATTTTCTGTGACCCCTATTTCATGTGGGTCAAATAGTCAGCACGTTAGTTAGACCCCTCCATGCTCTGGAGAGAAAGAAGAGATAACCAAATTAAGCAGCTGCCTCAGAGGTAGGTCCTTGGGCAACTCACATACAAAGCATAACATAGTTCAGGCTCTCCTGAGCACCACAGGAAGGGTGGCGAGCAGTTTTAGGACAGGACAGGGTGGGAGGGGAAGGTTTGTATTGATCTAAAGTTTGTCTCCATATGAGTGTGTCTCCCCCTAGCTTCCAGCATGTACCAGTAATGCCCTAAGTGTTTGGTGAATGACGTGACTCTTCCACCTCACTTACTGGATTTTCCCCAAATCAGATCCACCTTTAAAGGCTAAGACTCATCACCGTCAGAAAGGGAAAAAGATATTTAGCATTCTAGGTGGATTTGTAACAGGCATCCTAGAAAGCTTTAAGGAAGGGTGGTGGCATTGGGATAATAGCACTATATTTTTATGAGGGACAATATTTATTAAGGGTCATATTTTTAAGCCAGGACCATAAATTCTTTAATACTTTTTAGTATGAGATGTAGGGTTTATGTTGCTTTCCCTTGAAGGTGGGCTGGCTGAGTCACTTTTACTAATAAAGTACAATGACAACAATGCCGTGTAACTACCAAGGCTCAGCCATAAAAGATCCTGCTACCTCTGCCTACTATTTTTTGAGCTATGAGCTGCTGTGTACAAAGTGTGACTCCCCTGACTCCCCTGTGCTGTAAGGAAGCCCTAAACACCTGTGGAGACCAAGTGTAGACGCACCACTCTCCTCTCCTCTGGGTTCAGTGACTCCTTTGAGTCATTCTAGCACAAACATGAAATGTATGAGTGAAGACACTTGCAGATGATTCTAGTGTTCAGCCATTGACATTGTCCCTAACTATTTGAGTCTCCCTTGCTGAGGCCTGAGAATTGTGGGACAGAGACAATCATCCCTGCCATAACTGATCCCAATTTCTTATAAAAAAAATGTATGAGTTTAGCAAAATAGAGACTATTTTATGCTGCTGAATTTAACTCTCTAATATAGAACAGTAGGTAACAGGAGCCCTTGGTTTGACAAATACTGGCTATATGTCATATTATTTTAAATTTGTATGCCACAAATAAACAAAACATGAACTGTCCAAAATGGTGCACTCCCTTTGTCATGATTCAGCCAAATGGTGAACCCAAGTTTTCGGTTTCCTGACCGCAGTTCTTTCTCTCAGGGCTGACATGGATGAGCAGTCTGGTGTTCTGTGGCCTCTTCTCCTCATTTAAATATTAAAGCCTGTACTAAGGGATGTTTACAGCATTCACGATTTTAAGTGTTGACATTAACTGAGTGCAAAAGAGCATTCTTTCCACAGCAATGTCCATAGTAGCATTATTCATAATAACCACATGATAAGATCCACCCCAGTGTCACCCACAGATGAATGGTCCACGAAAGCTGGTGTATCCTTCTAATGGGATACTATGCAGGCTTTGAAGGTGTGAAATACTAATACTTGCTGCGCTATGGATGAACCTAAAAGTGTTATCCTTACTGAAAGAAACCAGATACAAAAGACTATGTATTTTATGAGTCTACTCATTTGAGGTTCATAAAATAGGAAAATTCATAGAGACAAAAAGTAGAGCAAAGTTTACCTGGAAATGGGGGCAAAGCAGGAGCAGGGAGTTGTTGTCCAGTGAGTACAGAGCTTTTGTTTAAGATGATGACAGCTCCAAAGATACATGGTGATGGTGGCACAACATTATAAAAACATGCTTAACACCCCTGAAGCACACACCTAAAATGGCTGAAGTAGTAAACCGTGTCTTGTATAATCTACCAAAATAAAAAAGTAAAGTGTTACATAAATGTCTTGGAACTCTGGCCTCTCACTATTATGAGCAGAGAGGACTGTGGCCCGAGCTCTCCTTCCTCCTGTTTTCCAAGGTTTTTGCAACATGTCTTCGACCTTTTCCATGGTCCCAGATCGTTGGCCTCAGGTTGTTCATCAATTTCTGGGAGCTCTCGGGGGCCAGCTGAAAGTGGTTTCCATGACTAACACCATCGCTTTGCAAAGGAGGAAGAGGAACTAAAGCTCAAAGAAGCAGCTGTGTGTGAGAGAGCAATCCAGCTAGACTTGATGCTTAACTGAAACCAGGCCTGGTGCTTTCTCCTCTAGGATAGTGGTTCATTCTTCTTATTAACTTTGTTTTCAACTTGTTTGGCACTTTTGCGTTCATCTTTGGACCAAGGAATATCTAGAATTCAGATTGCGATTTTAGTAAGATGGTTCTATTCAATCTCTAACTTGGGTCTCCGGCTCAATATATTAAATCTAGGGGGCATTACTAACTCATTAGAGCTAACATAAAAGATGAAATGCACTTTTCATTCCTGTCATGGTGCTTTGCACATGTTAAAGTTTACTAAACATAAGTTTCAATGACCGAATTAAATTGAGACTCTTCCATGACCTAAGGGATATCATCCCCTCTGTTCTTCAGTTTGCCGCATCTTTGAGTAAAGCAACTGGAGGAGATAAACCCTACATGCCTTCCAGCTTCTATAGATCCACTATTCTTTGCTTGCATTTATAGTTAAACGGAAAGAACAATCATCAGTCCTTAAGCCAGCCACACCCCCAAATGCACACAAAAGAAGTGAGGACAATAAAGATAACTGCTCAACATCTTGCAGGTTAGAAAGACTGAGGAGGGTGGAATATGCAGCGCGGCCCCTGTGGGACTCTGCAGACGAGAGAGGCTGCTCTTCCTGACTTGTGGTTTCCACCTTTTGTGGGGCTCTAGGCACTCATGGGAAGATTGGCGTCTCGCACACGTTCCTGATGATTTCCCTGTACCTTCTCCTGTGAGGCCTCCTGCGGTAAAGAAGCACTTTCAGAGACCACAAGGTGCAGAAAAAAAAAAAATCTGGACCAAGGAGGCAGAAGCCTAGTTGGGAGAGCCCTGGAAAGGCAGCTGCGTGGACAGACGCCCCTCAGAGTGGCAGTGGACAAACCACCTCAGCTGCCACCAGTCAGTCCATGGCTTTTGGAAAACTGAGGTCTTACTCTTTCCCACTGTGCTCATCAGTCAAATAGTAGCATTTGTTCATCTTTTATATAATGTATATGTGACCAACAGTGTGATAATGGCCTAGCGGTGCTTGGAGGTTATACACATATTAATGAGATATGTTGTTATACTTCTGAACACTGAAGTAGAGAATCAGGATTATTGATTTTTAAATTTTGAACTAAAAAGAATTTTGTACTCTTTCCTTTCTTCCCACAAATGATTTAAATCTCATTAACCGACTTCATAATTTCCTTTCTTGTGTTAATATAGTAACTAAATAGTTGTGGACATCTTGGCTTAATGATTATCTGATCTCCAGGCCAAAGGCCTCAGCTGGAGGTTAGTAGAACAAATTCATCTTAGGAACAAAATCGATTTCAACTCACTTTGTCTTGTTTTAACTTGAGTTCATTGAAATAAAAAGTCAGATTTATAGTTTCCTTCAAAGTTTCCAAAGATTTAGCTTCATCCCCGCAGTGTTACAATTGTATGATGTTGAATAGCAGCTGCCATCTTCAGACAGAAGACATGAGCTTGAGTTCACCTCAATACCCACCACTCCGTCTTGTACCTCTCTTACTACACTTACAAATTCATTCTGTACCCGTATGCTGTCTTCTGACTCCCAAGGTCTTTGGACATGCTTGTCTCTGGTTTTCAAAAGTGCTGATTAATGTCTTGGCCAGTGTACCCAAAGGCACATGTTATTCAGGACCTCTGGAGATCTGAGTCCTCATGCTGGCTCAGGAAGTAGGATTTCGTGCCCAAAGGACAGAGGAGCCATTTGCAAGTCTTTAAGACTCAGCTTCAAAACATTCTTGAGTATACTCATATACGCTCACTGTGTCTGACAGCTGACGGCTCCGTCCAGTCTAGTGCCACCTGGATAGGGTACCCTTCAGACCCTGGTTCTTTTCTCACTCCTGTTGCTGTTGGATGTAACTACTTTACTTGTCTTACCACTGGAATATTGCATCACTGATCTTCATTTTATCTCTTTCCTCTCTAGTCCATTTGCTTTGCTGGAACCCAAGTTAATTTTCCAACAAAACAAATACAAGCTGCTCTCTTCTCTACTTTCAGAGCCCAAATGATTGCTGCCTCATAAAGAACAAAGACTGAGAATTTTATGAAAGACTTTCCCCCATATGACTCCAAGTCACTGCTCTGTCCTGAGCTGCCATACTGAATTCCTCTCATTCCCTTATACGTGTGAACTGTTTCAGCAAGACACACTTCACACCCTCTGCTGACCTGGAGTGCCCACAGAGGACACAGGCCTTTCAAACCTCTGCATTTCAAGGACCACCGCAATTTTTTAGATGTGGTGAATAAAACACACACCCACAAGTGGTAAATGTGTTTTGTTTTCATCTGGCCCAATAAGACACCATATAAATTTTAATATTACCATGTATTTTCACCCTGATTTCATGAAGAAAACTGAGAACCCTCTAATGATAGGAAGTATATCTTCCCAAACCAAAGTTCCTTTTAAGTTATAATCTCACTGCCTTGTCCTTGCTTTTCTCATTTCTCTTCAGACCAGAGCATTTAATCTGGACTTGCTTTTGAGAGCTATGAACCCACCCGCTGTTTCCCACCTGAAAAGTTGCTCCCCTTCCTTCAAGATCAAGTTTGAATGCTGCTACTTGGGCAGAGTCTTCCCTGAGTCTCAGGAGAAGAGCTGGGTCCTGCCCCTCCGTTTACATCCTCATTACAGTATAATGTGTCTATGTCTTTAATGGAGGTTTAGGGCACCACGTGTCACTACAGTTGCTCACGAGTCCCTTAAACCCAAGCATCCTCTTCTTCCAGATTTCCACTCCCCGTGGCAGCTGTCCTCTGTCAACCCCTCTGTAGGAAACATCTGCTTTCTGGGCAGCCTCCTGCTCTGCTCTCCGTGAAAGGAGAATTCAAGGAAAATGTGTGAATCCTCAGCTCCAACAGCATGTCACTGTACCTCAGCAGGCTTCTCCCCAGGACAAGATTTTCCTGTCTCCTGATAGTTTGTGACCCTAAGTCAGCTATGCATGGCAGGAATGTCTCATCCCTTGAACACACTCACTCTCACACACACACACATACACACACACACACAAACACATATGCACAGTTTTATTTTAATAAAACAGTGAATGAATGAATGATAAATAAATGAGTGAATGAGCTGATGTTCCACAGCTAGTCATTTCACAGTTTATAAGACGTCACTGTTCAATCCCTTGGGAACATTCCTGGTACCTTCCCCAACTGATACTTTTCCTGTTACTGTCACCGTACTTGCCACTTTCCCTAAAATGAAGGACAGAACATCTTTAAGATATTCAGACAACTTTGCTACGATGTCAACACACAGCGCCAAAACTGTTATCAGAGCTACAATGTTGAAACTTTGAAGAAGTGATGCCTTCTCCAAACCCAAATGAAAGGCAGAGCCTTTAGTGCTGGGACAAAGCAGAGGCTGATGTGCTTGCCAGATGAGCTAGACGTATACGGGTCACACTGGTGATATACATGCCCTGTTCCTGTGACCTACCTGGCCGGCTTCCAGGGCTGTCAGTTCGATTGCTGGACTGAGTGGGCAGGTAGCTTCAGATCCCATGTTGGTATTGGCCTGGGCAAGGGACAAATAACACAGCAACTGTACCCTGGAGTTCCTGGAAACTCCCTTCTGTTTAGCTAATATGCTTAGGAAAAGAACTCATGCCAACTGCACTCAGGACATCCAACTCAGCTAGTGAGCAATGAAATTCAGGGCAAATGTCAGGGTCTCTGGATTCTCTGCTCGCTTGCAAACCGTGGGCACTACTGGGCCATAGGGGACTCCTGCATGGTCTTTAACCTGCTTGTATCTGTCTGCATGCAGGATCCCTATCCCATGCCCAGGACAGAGGTGGCACACTTTAAGGCTTCCAGCCCTTGGGCTACTTGGATGTCTTACTACTGTACTAGGAATATTTTAGTTTCCACAGAAGCCAGTCTGTGTTCTGTGTAATTGAGAGGAGAAATGTACGTTTGTCTTGAAGAATTTATCATTTCTTTCTTGGCTATATATTTAAATCTATGTAGGGGCATTCCCAAAGAAATGACATGATAAGCTGAAAAAGAAAATGCAAAAGACATGTCATCTTGGGCCAAGATGGTGAAGGTACTGTCCAGGGAGCTGTGATTTCAAGGGGAGCCAGACCTTTCTCCTGCTAGGACAGGATAAGAACCTTCACCTGCGCCTTCTTGCTACTATTGTTTTGTTTTGTTTTCTCTTTTGTTTATTTGGAAGATGAAGTGCAAGAGGCTGTTTAGTTTTTATCCAGCATCACTGGGCACAGGATGTAACCACTGAAAAAAGCCACCTCCTTCGGCCAGCTTCTCTGAGGACAGGGTGTGCTTGGGTGATGAAAACAGCTTAGCTGGGACCTGTAACAAATGAGCAGGTGGCTGCCCTGCTGTTTTGCACCCCTAAGTCCCCCCCTACCCCCTTAGGCCACCCCTTCGGCCACTCACATTGTCCAGCTTCTGGGATCCCAAGGGGCCTTTCATGTCTGGCCTCTCTATCCTGTCCAGTGGCTACTGGCTTTCAGATATCTGCGTAAAAAGTAGTCACGACTGACCCAGTCCTACTGATTCCTTAACCTGGTGATTTAACTACAGGGACATAGTTCTTCTTAATTATTTATGTGCACTCTCCCTCCTGACCTGCTTGGGCTCCACGCAGGGGTGAGACAATGTTCATCATGCGTGGGCTCCTGAGGCTCAGAGCCAGGTCCAGCACACCGTGAGAATCCTAGTCAAGCTTCTCTCCTTGCCTGCGGAATGCTAGGGCACCTTGTGCTCAGTGCCCAAGTATTTCAGGGCTCATGAAGCCCATCGAACATATCTGTACTTGTCAGGGCTCAAGCTTTGGATAGAATTCAAATTCCTCTCCATGTAGCTCTTAGAAAATCAGGGATGAGGCTGGACAGCTGCTCAAGAGGAGGGTCTCTTCACCTCCCAGACCCTGGACTCACTCTACCCCCATCTCGTTATGCCTGAGCCTCAGCTGTAACACAGTCAAAACTACTGCAAAAGCTTTTATGTCTATGTGATAAGAGAAACAGCTGCCCCTTTCCCACTTTTATGCGAAGGTAGTAGAAGTAGGGTATGGCTTAGTGACAGAGTGCTTGTCTAGCATGAGGGAGCTCTGGTTTGGTCTCCAGCACTGGCCAAAAGAAAATAGAAGAAAGACATCAGGAAGAAGAAAGCCTTTTTATAATTCCAGCAGAAATCAAGTGCTTCTCTGCCCTTATGGGGACCCACCAACTATAAGAGCAGAACAGGCCCTACCTATTTCAGTAAGGGAATCTTTTAAGCAGATTTAAGCTCTGTTGTCTCCAGGAGAAATAGCCTACACATTAGCTTTGTTTTTTGGTAGGTTTGCTGGTAAAAACAAGAGGCTTCTAACCTCCTGGCAGCACGGTGAAATAGGCTGTGGGGTTTCCTCCCTGGTGGAGCTTTTCCGCAACTGAAACTAGAAACGTTAGGAGGAAGAAGTAGGGTCCTGTAAGGGAGAGAGAACCAGGGCACGGCCTTGGAAAGGAGTGAAGTTTCTCAGGTGGTAGAGAACAGAGGGCTGGAAGAAGCGGGAGCGGCGCTGGCATAGGAGGGTCACAGATAGAATCAGGAGGACGCGGAAGCCAGGATGGAGGGAGGCAACTGTCCGCAGGGTCAGGACCAGGACACCCGGGCACCAAAAAGTAAGTCTCGAGGTAGAATCTTCGTATTCACTCTTTCATACCGCAGTTCTACATTTCTGAGAAAGATTTTTAAAATTCTGATAAAATGTACAATGTATGAGATTTGTCAGTTTGGGCATTGAAGCATGTGGAACTCAGAGGCAGGAATTGTATTCCCGGTGTTGGGCAACGCAGGCACTATCTATGACCAGAACGTTTTCATCATTTCAAACAGAAACTCTGTACCCATTAAGCAATCATTCCCCATTCTTGCCTCTGTCGAAGCCCTGTTAACTTCTCCTCTACTTCCTGCCTACTTTAGGGATTTGATGCAAATAGGATCATATAATATTTATCCTTTTGTTTTTGTTTCATTTCATTCAGTGTGTTTTCCAGGTGCATCTCTATTATAGCAACATCAAGATTCAATTTCACTTAAAGACTGAGGAGAACTCCATTGTTTATAGATACCATGTATTGTGTTTTTCCATTTATCTGTTGAGAGATGCCTGGCTTGCTTCTGCCTTATGGCTACTGTGACTGATTCTCCATCGGACACTGATGGGCATGTGATTGTCATTTGTTGTTAAAATTGTCCTTATCTCAGCTGCAGTCAGGGAGCAGGCTGGAAAGAGACTCCCTGAGGGGCTCGAACTGAAGAACACAGGTTCCACCTGCATAGTTGGAGGCCAGGCCCAGCCCGCATAGCTCTGGGTTTGAATGTTGCAGAATAGGGAACTCGCCCTAATCCTGCAGCCTGCCGGTGCCTGTATCCAGCCTGGACCTGGGTCTGACTGTCCCCTTATTTACCCTTGTGAGCAGGGACACAGCTTGACTTGGACACCATCCCAAAATTGTTGATCCTAGAAGAAAACCACACATTCAGTCACAGAGAAAATTATCTTTTCTCTTTTTCCTTTTGTTTGCTTTTCCTCTCCTCTCTTTCTCTGCATATTGGCATGTAGATTGTATTTTGTTTGGTTATATTTGTTTATCTTTTCTTTCCTTCTCACTTTTGTTGTTCACCAGTTTATTGGAGTTTGGGGAATTCTTTTGTCCTTTTCCCTTGATTCTTGTCTCTTTTTATTCTTTCTTTTTTCTTTTCTCTTTAAATTTTTCCCTATGATTTTTCTGTCTTATTTGTATTCTGTATATGATTTCTTTATTCCTCCATTTTCTCCTATCTTCTATTTTTCATCAGCTTTTTTTTTTTAATCTCTACCTAATTCTATATACTTTTTTTTTTTTTTGAGACAGGATCTCGCTTTGCAGTTCAGGCTGGCCTTGAGCTCACTATGTAGCCCAGGCAAGCCTTGAACTCAGCAATCCTCCTGTCTCTGCCTCCCGAGTGCTGGGATGACAGGTGTGAGCCACCATGCCCGGCTATATACATTTTTTTTATTCCCTAACAGGATTCATTGTATCACTTCTCTCTCTTCCTTCACATACATTATATTTACATTATATTTAAGGTTTCATATTCTTCCTCTTACACTCCCTGATTCCCAACCCCAATATCTTTTTTTTTTTTTTTGAGACAGCATCTTGCTTTGTAGTTCAGGCTGGCTCTGAGCTCACTATGTAGCCCAGGCAAGCCTCGAACTCAGCAATCTTCCTGTCTCTGCTTCCCGAGTGCTGGGATGACAGGCGTGAGCCACCACGCCTGGCAACCCAACCCCAGTATTTTTTATGTTATAACAATAGAGTGCGATTGACCTTTAGATAGTTAGCTCTATAAAAGTACTGTTAAAATATTCTCTACCATTAGTGGAGATATAGCTGTTGAATTTAGTAACTATTAGCTGTAAGTCAATACCTACATTGTCTTAGTGTTTCAACCATCACATAAATATCTTCTCTTGGGTTAAGAGTGGTACATGAGTACTATGTTATATTATACGGGATTTGTCTTGGACAATACTTCTATAGTTGATATTGCCGAGGTTGTTCAATTGTTGCTATTAATGGGTTTTCTCTCTAAGCCAATATTTGGTTTAACCTTTGTGACATTAACACTACTAAAATATAGTCCCAGAGAACTCAGTGTGGGGCTAATCATCCTGCATCCTCCTCTCCCGTATAAATTCAGGTGGTTGGATCTTTGGGTTGAGGCAGAGGGATACAGTTAGCCATCCCCCAAATATATCACCCTAAAGTTGATGAATTGAAGAGATGCTAACAACAAAGTCTTTATGCTCTAAGAATCCATTAAACTCAGCAAAAACAAACAAACAAACAAAAAGAAACAAGAGAAGACAAGGCAAGGGCTGGAGATTTAGCTCAGTGGTTCCACTGACTGCCTAACAAGCACAAGGTCCCTGGTTTGATCCTGGTAACCACATACGATGATATGATATTGGGCGTGGTGACTCATGCTCACCAGCAATCAGTACCAACCCCACAGTGCTGGGTGTGGTGGCTCATGCTTGTAATCCCAGCACTCAGGAGGCAGAGGCAGGAGGATTGCTCAGTTCAAGGCTTGCCTGGGCTACATAATGAGCTCAGGGCTAGCCTGAACTACAAAGTGAGACCCTGTCTCAAAAAACAAAAAAAAAGAAAAAGGGAAGACAAGACAACAAAATGCCTCCCAAAACTCCCAACTCTTCCAAAGCCTAGGGTAGAATAGCTTAAGCTGCACACCCAAATTACTCAGAAGGATAACACAGGAGTTTTAAAAACTGATTAAAGAAATATTCAAGATCACAGAAATATAACTAAACAGGTAATAGAAGTAATATCAAAATGATACAGGAACTTTCAGAAGATTCTAATAAAAAGCCAGCTGAGTTAAACAAAATTACAGAAAATTAATAACCAGTTTAGCAAAGAATTAAAGTCCATGAAAAGGTTTTGATCAGAAATCCAGAAGACTAAAAATTGTATTGAAAGTAGAGGCAGCAGAAGGGACCAATGTGAGGACAGAATTTCAGAACTAGTCTTAGCTACTCAAAAGCACCTTAAAGGAGCCAAGAGAATGTGAAAAGTAAATCCAGTAGCTGATATATGACACAAAGAAGATAATCTAAAAGTAATTGAATAAGTAGATTCAATTCAAAAGTAATTGAAAAAGTAGAAGACAACACAAATATTATTGTTTAAAAAAAAAACCTTTCATAGAAATAATGGCAGAAAACTTGCCAAATATAGGGAAAGAAATAAACTTACAGATAAGTGAGCCCTATGGAACCCTAAATAGCCATGACAAAGGAGGACCTCTCTAAGTATTACTTTTTTCTTTGATTAGAATGATCAACTCATTTTTATTCCTTTTTGTAAAACTGATTTTATTGGCATGTTTTAGGTCCAATTTATGATCACAATCATCACTGACAATTTTACCTGTACATGATATATCTTGATTCTTATTTTTTCCTATACCCGCCTTTTGGCCCTTCCTCCCGCCATGTACATTAGCTACCTCTCTGAACCACATTCAGCTCAAAGGACTAGAAGTCCATCACAGGGATAAGACACCTAAAGCTGTTAGAAAAAGTTCATGAATCTTGTATAAAAAGAACTGCATCAGAACTACTCACACACTTCTTTCCACGAAACTTAAAGGCCAGCAGCATTTGGAGTGAAAAATAACAACTTCCAACCCCAACCTTCATGTCCTGTATAACCTTCCTCTAAAATTGACAGAGAAGTAAGGTCTATCCACGAGAAAGAGCATCTTAAGAAATCTGTGAGTACTAAACTATCTTTACAAAAACTTCTCAAGGATATTGTAGAGATAATGAAACAAATGACACCAATAAATCAAAAAGAATGAATATCCCTGGCTGGATGAGCACCAGCTAAGCAGAGAGAACAAAGTATAAGGAAATCAGCAACAGGAAAAGAATGCAATGGCAGGAATAAAACAGTTCCTTTTAGTAACAGCTTTCTTTCTCTTTTTAGTTTTTTAAGACAGGTTCTGGCTATGTAGTTCAGATGGCCCTGAGCTTGCTATGTAGTCCAGGCAAGCCTCAAACTCACAGCAATCCTCCTGCCTTTGCCTTCTGAGTACTGGCATTACAGAGGTGAGGCACCATGCTCGGCATTGTGCTATGTGGTACTGGGGATCAAACTCGGGACCTTGTGCTTGCGAGGCAGATGCCAGAACCACTGAGTTAAATCCCCGGCCACTTGGTAACAACTTTCAAAGTGAATGGCCTCAGTTCCCCAACTGAAAGACATAAACTGGAAGAATGGATCAAGAAACAAAGCTCAACGATATGCAGTACTAATAAACATACTTAATTAAACAAGAAAATCATGAACTAAAAAAGCCAAAGGATGAAAAACAATATTCCATGCAATGGAAACCACCCCCCCAAAAGCAGCAGTAGCTGTCCAAGAAAAGTAGGTTCCAAGTCAAATTTAATCAAAAGAGACAAAAACAGTTACTACGTAGTTGTTCAGGAAACAATTCAACAGAAAAAGGTACAGATATAAACATAAATGGACAAAAAACACTCATAAACATGAAAAAACAATAAACACCAAAACAATCATAATGGGGGACCTCAACACCCCACTGTCACAAATGGGAATATCAGCTAGACAGAAAAATCAACAAAGATACATCACAGTTGAACCACATCTTCAAACAAATGCACTTAATAGATTTCTACAAAGCATTTTGTTCAACAACAATAGAATACACATTCGTCTCAGCAGCACATGGGCTTTTCTCCAAAACAGCACATACTACCCCATATAGTATGTTTGAATAAGTATTAAAAAATCAAGATTATTTGATGCATCTTATCAGATCACGGAGCAATAAAATTAGAAATTAATGGCAAAAGAAACCATAGAAACTATGCAACCCCTTGAAAAACTAAACAATTCCCTCTTGAATAATCAAGAGAACACAGGTGAAATTCAGGAAGAAATTAAATAGTTTCTATAATCCAATCATAATGACAGTATGACCTATAAGAACCTATGGGACACAGTGAGTGCAGTCCTAAGAGAGAAATTATAATAGTGAATTCCCACACCAGACAAAGAAAGAGAGCTCAAATAAATAATGTAAAGATCAAGGTCCTAGAAAAATAAGAACAATTCAAATCCAAACCTAATATGAGGAAGAAGATTATAAAACTAGTGCAGACATTAATGAAATTGAGACTAAAAAAATGCAAAGAATCAGTGAGTCCATTGGTTCTTTGAGAAAATACACAAAATGGATAAATCTTTAGCTAATCTTACCAAAATAAGGAAAAGACCCAAATGTATGCAATTAGAAATGAAAACAGTGAAGTCAGAACAAATTCTGCTGAAATCCAGAAAATGATTGGCAACTACTTTGAGAATCTGTACTCTAATAAAATGGAAAATTTAGAAGAAATGGATAAATTCCTGGACATATGTAAGGCACTAAAGCTGAACCAAGAAGATTTAAAAATCTTCGATCATCCAATATCAGCTGGTGAGAAGTAATGAAAAAAATTTTTTTTAATGACTCAGAAAAGTCCAGGTCCTCATGGATTCACTGCTGAATTCTAGAATAATTTTGAGAAGATCTGATGCCAATACTCCTCAAACTCTTTAATGAAAACGAAAGGGAAGCAATACTCCCAGTCACTCCTGGAAGTAGGTATTACTCTGATTTCAAAACCAGAAAAGAACTCAATAAAAAAACACAACTGTTGGTCAACCTCTTTAATGAACACCAATGTACAAATTCTCCATAACATACTGGCAAACAGAATGCAACAAATCACTGAAGAACTGCATCGTGACCAGGTAAATTCACTCCAGAGGTGCATGGATGGCTCAACACGTGCAAATCAATAAATGTAAGGTATCACATAAACAAAAGCAAAGAGAAATCACATGAAAATCAAATATAAATGGATCAAAGGTGTAAATACGAAACAGAAACAATTTGCTGAAAAGGAAAATAGGTAAAACTTTTCAAAATGTAGGTATAGGTAAAGATTATGAACAAAACCTCAATTGCACAGAAAATATTATGAAGAACCAACAAATGGGATCACATCTAACTAAAAAAGCTTCTTCCCAGAAAACACCAAGAGAATGAAGAGAAAATATACAGAATGGGAAAAAATTTTTTCCAATAACTTCTCAGACAAAGGACCAGTATCTAGAATACATAAAGAATTTTAAAAGATTAAACCCCAGAATTTAAAGATCTAGCACAAAAAAATGACCATCTGAAATGAATAAACACTTCTCAGATGAAGTGCAAAAAATAAATATATACAAAAATGTGCAACATCACTCACCATTCAAGAAATGCAAATAAAAACAACACTAAGATTCCATTTCACTCTTAAAAGAATAACTACCTTCAAGAAATGAACCAGTAACAAATGCTGGAGGGGCTGTGGGGTGGGAGGGACCTTCTTCATTGGTAATGAAGGTGTATACTAGTAGAATCACTGTGGAAATAAATATGATATTCCTCAAAAAACTAAAAGTAGAAATTCCATTTGATCTAGCTTTTTTTCTTCTAGGTATCTTCCAAAAAGGGTTAAAGAGAGCACGTAATAGGGATACCATCATACCCATATTTACAGCACACAGTTCATAATAGCTTAATATCCAGAGATGAAAGGATAAAGAAAATGTGCCATTTACACACAATGGAGTACTACTCTGTCACAAAGAAGGGTACTCCTATCATTTGTAGGAAAATGGGTGTATCTAGATGTGGTCTGGTGTATCTGGGTGTACCATGATGTTCAGTGAAGTAAATTAGATACAGAAGCTTAATTATTGCATGGTTTCTTTGAATATTGCACGGTTTCCTTTCACTTCTCTACGCAAGTGAGAGATACATCTGGGCAGGAATGGGGCACCTGACCCTGTATCTATTTGTGACTGAGTTTATAACACTTACAACAAAGTCTGGGAAGACAGGAACGAGTAAGTTTATGGTGCTTATTTTGGAGGCTGAAATTATTGATGATATTTACTTCCATATTAGTATATGTGCTACCGAAGCGAGCACATTCCATATTAGATGAAAATAGAACTGTTTTTACTTTTTAAAATATCAGTACCAGACTGATTAAAAATATAACAAAATATTCTATTTTACTGCTTATACTCAAAATACAATTATTTAAATTTCCCTCCCTTTAGCTTTGTTCAGCAGAAATATTTTTTGTACAAGAACTGTTGCAAGTTTAAGTATTTCTATGTTAATGTGAAATTCAATGAGTCCATGCTCTTTATTATCCATTGTATATATAATGATATCAGGAAACCACAAATAAAAGATATATACTTATATTCTTGAGTTACTATAATAGAGAAATAGAATGAATCTGTGTAATGTGTGTAAAAATTTGTCATAAAACAAAATTCTCATCAACTTCAGTAGAAATGCTTATATCATATGCTATGTGTACTTGGAAGGTGGAAAGTCTTACGCACCACACATGCATAGTGTTGTTGGGGTACAGGTTTGAGGAAATGTAGGGGCCCAGTTATTCCTCTCTATGACTTCGTGCTCTGCAGAGCACTGGCCCAGAAGGGACAGGAGTCGGACTTGTCACACAAATACCTCTGTGGCAGTCACCTGCGTAAGCGAAGCAGGGAGGGTACAGGACAGTGACGGTGTTGTTTATCTTCCAGATGCAAAATCCTTTAGGACTGAAAAGAAGAATGTCTCTGCTATTGTCTCTTGCTATGAGATAATACCTCAGGCTGCATAAACCAGAAATGCAGGGTGCCTATTTTGGCCCATGGCTCTGGAAACTGGTGAGTTCAAGGCATCTTCTAGGGTTCTGTGAAAGTCCCACGTTGCCTCAACTCATAATGGAAAGCAAATGCCTAAGAGGAGGCGAATCCCACTGGGTAGACTCGCTCTATAACACTCCGTTCTTGCGGTAATTAACCAGCCCCTCAAGAGTGGGCGCTCACTCAGACAGCACAGCCGTGAGACATGCGTCCACGGGGGAGTGCCCCGCTTCCATGACCCAACACCTTCCAGAAGGCCGTACCTCCCAACATTGCAGCACTGAGGACGTCAAGTCCTGACACATAATAGTTTGGGGGACACACTCAAACCCTTTGTAAGGCACCATTACTAATTTTGTGGGGAAAATGGGATAAATTGGGACCATATGAGGAAATCACAGGATTTGCTTCCTGTAACATGAATTATGCAGAATGACAGAGTCTGTACCTCCAACTACAGAGGCCAGTGGTTACTTTTAATAAAAGTGCTTCCACTAAGGAATTGGAAACTCACAACACTTTTAGTGAGGGGAAAAATAAAATGAATCTATGTAAAAATCCATTTAGAATCTTAGTGAAAAATATTTACTACTTTAATCCTGGAGTTTCTTGAGTATAATGCAAGTTTCAGAAGAGATACAACAAACAAGACTGTGATTTTAGAGGAGATCTGGAGTTGGTGACCCAACAACCCACAAACTGTGCAAACTTCAGTGTCCTTCCCTATAAGATTAAGTCAGTGGTTCCCTGGTGAAAGTTTATAGACCAATAGTAAATTAGCTAGTATTCTATCATGTATCTATAAGGCCTCATTGTGTTTTGATGCCCAAACCAGATTATGCAACTAGGTATTCTTATCCTATGGCTTTGTTTGTTTTTTTAAACATAGAAACAAATTTACTGAACTCATAAGAACATCTCTATCAGTATATGTGCTGCTGAAGCGAGCACATGAACATCTCTATCAGAAAAAAAGAAAAAACATTTTCAGCTAATCCACAGACAAAATGGAAAAATAAACATGACTTTGTACAGAACATGTCTTTTTTAAACAGGATATCAGAGAATTTGTCAACAGTTATTAAACGAGGAAATAAAAAGTTCCATTGTAGGAGCTTAATAAATATTTGTGGATTAATTGGTTGATGTGCTAATTCAAGCAGAGGAGGAATTTTCTCTCTGCCTCAAAGTTGGGATTTCTAATCGCTCACTGAAGATAAAAATGTGTGTTGTGTTCAGCTAAGCAACCTAAACTGTATAGTCCCATTATTTAAGCACACACTAAAATTTAATGTAGCCTTTGGCAAGAGACCCTGCATCAGGTTGCCTTCGGTTAAATATTGTTTATTACTTTCAGTTATTGAGATTGACATACTGGATGGATTAAATTTTAGGCACTGCAGGAAGTCCAGGCTGAAATCTTTACCATAAGAGTGTGTCCTTGTTTGCCACCTTGGGTATTTATTGTGCCTTAGTATGAAACCCAAAGGATTACCAGATCTGTTTTTCAAAACAGAAAGAAAACAAGACTCTGAAAAGTGCAGCGATCCGAACTGTGGATTCTGAAGTTGAGAGATTTCCAGTAGCACCAAAGAACTGGCATATTATAATAATTAGAATATGCCTTCTATTCAGTATGTTCCAAACTACTTTCTATTCAAACTTATTCAGAGTGCTCGTCCTCCAAATAATATCCATCAATTAGCCACCCCCACCACAAGTCAGTCACTCCCACATTTATTCTGAAGTCTTGGGGTCATTTGAATAAAACACTCTCCTTCCATGTAAGTTTCAACCATGCACATTTGAAGCAATGCTATTTAAAATAATAATAAAGAATCACCAAATAGGACAGCATTTGAAATAGTAGAAATTACTACAAAGTGGTTTGATTTGTCTAGAATGGAAAAAAGAAACTAGAGAATCCAGCACTTTTTGGTGGTACTAGGTATTGAACCTAGGGGCACTGCACTGAGGTACGTTCCCAGCCTTTTTCATTTTTTATTATTGAGACAAGGTCTTTGGAAGTTGCTCAGTTGCACAAACAAGCTGAGACTACAGGCAAGCACCAGGAAGCCCAGCTCAGACCAAGTGACATTTACTCCACTCAGTCTTTTGTCCAGCGGCTGCCCCACACCAGTTCCAACCCAAACTCCAGCAGGCCTTGGGCATATGAAGTGCCCACACCACGAATAAGGCACAGAGGCTTTTGTCAGTGATGTCGGTGACTACAGTGATATGTTTAAGAAAATACTTACTGTTTTTAGTTAAGTTAATGTATTTGGGGGGGGTGGACTCTTACCAGTATATGCTATGATTTAATTCTCATTTTTCCCATTCCCCTATGCACCCCACAACCCCCACTCCCAAATACATGAGTTTGTTTCCCTTTTTTATTACCATCACGTTTTTAATGCATTTTTTAAATTCTATGACAACATCCCTCAAGCGTTTTATAAAATGGTCGCTAGTAACGTCCCGTTCACGACGATTCAATGATGTGAGATAAAATAGAATAATCTGAGACTCGCCACGATTCCTAGTGCAGTTGATTTAGGAGAAAGACTGTGAAAACAAAAGGGAATGACGCTAGGGCACTTTGAAAAATAAAGCAAAAGTATACTACCCCTGTGCGGATTTGGGCGCTCGGAGAGCTTATGCCCCCTTCGTTTTGTGACTTTATCCACAGCCAAATTACACTTGAATTAGACGGCTGTGGAAGACGTAGCTCTTGCGGAGTCAGACCCCTTCACCCCACGGTCATGCGAAGATGGTGTAGATCCCTCCTAGATCGCTGCCTCTTTGGGAGCAAGAGAGGGACCTGTTACTTGTATATTCCACCCTCGAACGGCCTAAAAATAATAATGGTGACACTGCGCCGGAAGTTTGCCGTGTACAAAGCGCTTCCTTCTTGATTCACCACGACGGTGAGTCCAGGTGCGTGCATTTCTTGCGTCTCCATTTGCCAGATGAGGAAACGGAGGCGTAGAGTCATCGATCTGCCCGGGGCCACTGAGCAGCACAGTGGATCCGACAAGCAGCTGGCGACCCGCAGGCTGCCCGCCTGGGAATGGACTCTGACAGGCCCTCCCTGGGAAGCGCCCACTGAACTCCTCCCTCTGGACTCGGGCGTTTCGGGCACACGGCAGGGGGAAACTGTGTCCTCCTCTCCTCCTCGCCTTCACAGTCCGTGGCCCTGGCTCACCGCCCCTCCCCCCGGGGGATCCCATTCTGCGCCGACTTGGTCTGAGCCCGGCTGAAGACGAAGCAGGGTCCCGGGCGCACGCTAGTCCTCAGCGCTTGAGTGCAGGCCCTGGACTGGGGAGAAGACAGGGCGGCAGCCACGCCACGGCGCCCCCCGTCACCGCCACGGTGGACACAGAACCGGAAGCAAATGGCGAGTCCTTTCACCTCTCTGGGCTTTAAGTGTCTTGGCTGCACAGTAAGAATAACGCTGTCCTAACAATCTCACGGGACTGCCTCGTGGGAGCAATGGAGGCGTGCGCCACAGCGGCGAAGGGCACGCCCCGGGACCCGCCGGGTGCCCCGAGGAGGAGCTAGCTCCCCTCCCCGGCCTCAGTGCCTCCACCCCAGCCCGCTCCCCGGCGGAAATATGCTGGACTCTGTGGTTATTGATTTTTCAAAGTAAACTCAGCTTTCCAAATTTGAAGAACAAGTAGCAACCATGATACGTTAGTCAAAAATCCTGCAGTACACATTTACAAGCAAAACTAGTTATGTTTTTTTTTTGTGGAGGCAGGGTCTTGCTTTGTAGTTCAGGCTGGCCCTGAGCTCACTATGGTGCCCAGGCAAGCCGCCGCGAACTCAGCAATCCTCCCATCTCTGCCTCCCGAGTGCTGGGATTACAGGCATGAGCCACCACGCCCAGCATTATATGTGGTAACCGGGGATCGAACTCAGGTCCTTACGCTTGTGAGGCAGGCGCCGGAACCACTGAGCTAACCCTCCGGCCCCCAAAACTAGTTATGTTTTACAGGTGGAATATTAGGACCCTAGGGGGTCTAACAACTAAAATCTATAAAATTACTGAGGCTAGCAGAGTTCAGTTAAAAGGACAGGCAATTCAGGATCTCTTCTCCTTGTCCCCAAATATGCGTCAGGTCCAGGTTTGCTAACTGAGGAGACTTGGCAGGGAAGGGTCCTCTCCATCAAGGACGTGGGGTGCGCCTGTGCAGCCAGTGGGAGAACGAGGTAAGGTCTGCATTCACAGCTCTGGAAAGGGGCTGGAGGGAGAGCCCGTCCCTGGCAGGCAGCATGCCACCCTTTGGTGCCAACCCTATCCCTCCTAGGCAGCTTCTAGTTCTACTCAAGTTCATGTATGCTTGCATTATGGCTAGGCACAGTGCAGTTTATTCTGTAGAAGGATAGCAGTATGCTTTAGCTTATAGTCTTTTTTTCTTTTTTTTTTATCGGTACATTTTATCGGTACATTATACATACACATCACAACTGCACTCCACATTGAGAATTTGTACCACTGAGTGTATAATCTTTTGAGTCACCTGCCTGGGTTACCATGTAGACAGTTACCATGTAGACCCCGGGCATGGTCTGGCTCCGGGGCTGATGGGTAAACAAGCGCCCACTCCACATTCTTTTCTTGTGGGACCAAAATTCTCCAGGACCATAGCAGCCTATGGGCCCACACTTTCATTTCAAATACAGCAGAATTATACATCAGACAAGGATGTGTAAGTTTTTGTATTGAGATAAAGGCTCTTTTACCTTATTCACTGTGAAGCTATGGCATTTGCAGACCCTTAAACTGCAGGTGATTTAGTGTAGTTCTAGATACAGCACTCCCTCCATTTAGCGCGTCTTGAAGGGAAGGGGAACCTCGGAGTGTTTACGTGACTCACCCAAAGCCACTCAGCCAGTGGGTGGAAGAGTCAAGATCAGAACCATTTCTCCACAGTCTCCTGCTTTGGGATACGGCTGGTATGTGCTGGGCATCATTAGATGGCTTAGGCTGTGAAGATCAGAGTCCGCGAGTAGGTGGCCTACAGAACGGAACAGGGAACACACTGAAGGCCTCTGCCAGGAGCTTCTTCAGTCTCCGAAGAACAAGGTCTTTGAAGGTTGTAGCTACAGGGACAGTTGTTGGAGCCCAAGAGAAGATAGAAATGGGTGCCACAAGGTGATGATACCAACAGGGGGTACTCAAGCTGCCTTCTTAGAAACAGGCTTCCTGTGCAGGAGGGTGTGTGACATCTGAAAGTCAGGAACTCAGTGCCACAGGGACTGAAGGAAGAGTGATCAGGACAAAAACCCAGTGATCAGGACACAGATGAGATTCATCTGCAGGAGCAAAACAATGAAATGGGGCCCCAAAAAGTCATCAGAATACTAGGTTAAATCTAGGCTTGTAGCTTTGGTCCCAGAGGCCAGACTAGGGTTGAGCCTGCAGATTTGGGATTTGTAAGAGGGATGAAACTGTGACAAAGGCGAGGAATGGTTGCCAAACTGAATTCTGCGTGGACCTTTAGCCCAGTGCTCTTTTCTAGTAAATCTTTATCTTTTAAAGCTGAAGGCTTTTCACCCTTGTACCTTGTATGAAAGGAAGTAAAGGGATATGAGATCCCAATATGCTGTTGTTTGGGGAAACCAGTGGTGTTTGCTCAGATTTGGAAACGGCATACTGGTGACAGAGGCAATGGGAAGTCATAGCTTTCAGACAGAGTCATCTATGGCCAAATTTAAAGTTCATCATAAGTACTAGGAAAATGGGCGCTTACAAAGTGGGACATGAGTCACCCCTTCAAAAAGTTAAGTAGGCAATGAACTTTACAATTCAGTCAGTGAGATGATGGCCATATCCACTTAGTACACAGCGGGGTACTGAGGCCTATGTCTGAGGCAAAAGACAGGAAGGAGAAGAATACTAGCCTTGGAATCAGAAAACCTGGCTTGACTCTGCCATTCCATTGCTCAGGGCAATGTCCTGGTCTGTGCCTGGGGATTATACATCCTGGAAGAAGATAAGTATGAAAGGAAACCATGTCTATGTAAGTGGTTTGTAAGGACTACAGGGGGTCGATTATTCTACAACTAAAGTCCACCAGCCCTCCTTTCCTTCTTGTGTACTCAGGTGTTCCTGGCTGAGATGAGCAAAGGGTATATATATATATATATACCCTGCTGGCCCTTCTAGCAATAAGTCACTGCTCTGATACAGAAGGTAAACATGCTTCAAAGGCCAGCGCACTAAAGGCTGGGTTCTCAGGGTGACACTCTTGGGAGGTGACGGAACCTTTGAGAGGTGACACCTGGAGGGAGAGGCCTTCAGGGAGCCCTTGAAGGGGATCTTGGGATACCAGCACTTCCTCTCCTCATCTTCTACCTCCTGGGTATGAAGTGGTTTTTCCCCACCATGCATTTTCCCTACAACCTGCTGCCTTATCACAGGCCCAAAGCAACAGAATCAACTGATTATGGATTGGAACCTCCAAAACTGTGAGCCAGACAAGCTTCCTTGTTTCTAAGTTAACTAAGTCAAGCATTGTGCTACAGTAATGAAAAACATATCATGTCTAACCTCTTTTAAAGTAGGAAGTAGAGGTTAATATTCCTCTTGCAACTCAGTCACATAAAAATTATTTTCTCCATAGAAAATACCATATGGTAAAGTTTCCCTGGTAGAGAAGGTGAACAGACTTAACATCAAAAATAATGTCAAATTAATTCATAGTTGGCTGAAGGAAAATCCCTTTGGAATTTAACATTACTGTTTTAGCCATGGGGAAATCATTAGACCTTTGTTCCCGGCCATGGACAAAGTGACAAGTTTCTAAACAACATGGAGAAGGCAGAGAAAGGATTCTTATTAGACCTGTAAGTGCAGGAAGATTAATGACAAGCAAATGATAAATATTAGGTAGGTAAATGATAAGTAAAACCAAACCAACACTCAAAGGATGGTATTAATGATTTTCATTCTTAGCTGTGCATTAAAATCAGTCTGGAAACATTAAAAATATATGCCTGCTAACTTAACTTCTCAAGGAATTCAGAAAAAATAAAAGGGAGAAGGGAAGAAAGGAGGGAGGAAAGTAAGGAAAAGAAGGAAAAAAAAGGAACAATGTCACTCTACCAAGACCTTTACATAGATATTTTGATTCAGTATAAGACAAATGTATGTGAAAACTATTTCAGAATTGAGTGAAAACAACAAAATGTTCAAAATGGTATATATTTCATGATACTAATTATATAAAAATACACATGTGAAAACTAGTAAGGAAATATACCAAACCTTAAGGGGAAAGAATAAATATGATTTGAAAAGAAAAACAAAGCACATGTATATGGTGGATGGGGTGTTGTGGGGTGGGTAGGGATATGGGTAAAAATGACAATTAACTCATGTCATACGTTGGTACAAATTCTCCAATATTGAGTGTGATTGTGAGATGTATGTAAAATGTACCAATAAAGAATTCAACTGGAAAAAAGTACCAAACTATTAAATATGATTACTCAGTATTAGGCCAGCTAATAATAATTTGCTCTTCTTTTCACTACTTTTCCTGATTTTGCTTACTACAGTCATTCATAGATTGAAACTTTACATATTTGATAGGAAAGACTTCTATTATTGATTGATAAATTCATGAAGATACTCATTCAACAAGTATTTGTTCAGGAGAGCACGCATTCCAAGAAAGCTGAACCAAGGAGCCTTGTACAATTCTTTCTTACCAAATCATAGTTTTGCTTAGTTGTATATGGCTTTGTTCATGATCGTTCTTACTAGGTGCTAAATTATCCAAGGCCTATTTGTTGTCATCCACCATGAACAGTTACAAGCTGACAAGATTAAGTCTAAAGCAAGAATGCCAAGCCAAGCCTACAAGGTTAAGGCCCTTGGTAGCAGTTACTGAAAATCCTGATAATTCAAGCCAAATTCCAGACACAGGATTTTTGCTTGACTAATCTGGCCAGGGGCAAAAGGAACCTAAACAAGAGGTCAGCAACCTTGAAAGAACCCATAAAAGGAATTACAATCAAGAGATGGGGGCAAGGCTTTGAGAAACACCCTAGAAAGGCCTTGAAAGCACTGAACTCTTATTAAATTGGAAGGGCTGGAAACAGAGTCACTGAAGAGGCTGAAAACATCATAGAGTCTCTCAGAACTTTCCTCATCCTCCCTATCTCCCCTGTTTATGGCACGATCCCACTCCTGCCCCAATTTGGTCACTCTAATTAATACTGAAAAAGAAATGAGCTTCTTGGTATGATTTGTATTGTTAGAAGAACAATAGTTAGTGCCTTTTTTTCACTAGCACCTTTCCGAGCACTTCTTTACCTCTTGGACACACACATGTGTGCATGTGCGTACACATACATGCATACATATTGTTTCTTTGGAGCCCAGGAATCTATGCTACTTCAGATAAGAGGAGTTGAGTGAAGTTTTGAGATCCAAAAGAAGTTCTCATGGTTCATCAATCCATAGTCAACCAGATCAATCAATGGTTTTTATTGAGGTTTACATGGAATTCTCATATCTCCTTTGTGACCCTTCCATAAGAACTCTCTCTCTCTCTCTCTCTCTCTCTCATCTTGAGTTATCCCAGAAACAAACTGATCATCCATCCTTGTGGGATAAGTAACTCAAGTTGGATTCACTTCTGAATCTTTAGATAACTATCCTTTAGAACTGGTCAAGACTAGAAGACAAGGAATCGAATATATTAAAATTAGAGTAATCCAGGCCATGAAATCACAGAAAGTCCCAGGGAAGACAGCATTTATTCCCTAGCATGTCTTTTGTTTCTGATACTGTGATATCTGCTTTATATACATTTATTCTCACAAGAACCTCAGGTATGTCATTCTGGAGATGTTTGGATTTATTTCTAGGTTCTCTATTCTGTTTCATTGGTTTATATATCTGTCTTTAGGCTGATATCATTGTTTTTTATTTCTATGGCTCTGCAGAAGAGGATGGGTACTTAATACAGAAAAGGCTTTTTTTTTTTTGGTACTGGGGATTAAACTCAGGACCTTATACCTGCAAGGCAAAAGTGGCACCATTGAGCTAAATCCCCAACTCAAAGAAGATTATTTGTCTCTCAGATCTTGTAGTTTGAGGCCATAGTGCTGGTATCAGCATGGCTCTGACATAACCTTAAGACTGAAGACATCCCAATGGTGGGAGTGTGTGTGTGTGTGTGTGTGTGACCATAGGTGAGACGGGAAGCCTGTTACAGACTGAGGCCCTACAAGAGCTACATGCATGAGTCTTTTCCAAAGGTAGAGTTTCAGTGACCAACCACTACCTCTTCAAGGTCCCAGCAGCTCTCAGCATCACTGCACTGGGCACCATGCTCCAGACCACAGCAAAAAGGACCAGAATGTTTGTCTGGTTTGCTGACTGCATGTATTTTTGGCCCCGAAAACAATGCTTAGCATATATTTTAAAATATGTGATGAATTAGTTGTGAATGAATAACAAAAAAATTGTCTGGGAGAATGTTGAAAGTGGATAGCTCCTATAGCAACTATATTACTTTTTAATTTAAGCAATTACCTGTTCAAATTCCATTTTTGTTTACAAAGACTCTCCTTAGCTATGTTGCATGTCTGTTTCCTCCTTGTTGACGCTGCCAGCTGGTAGTTTTGCATTTCAGTTCAGTTGACAGTGAAAGTGTTTTAGATGTTGTTATGGTTAAATTGTACATTCTCCCCAAAAGATATGGAGTCTTGATTTTCAGGATCTCGGAATGTAAATTTGTAAATAGGCTCATTATAGAGGTAACCTAATTTAAACTGGGTCATTAGTGTGGCTTTTTTCCATATCACTGGTATCCTTATAAGAAGGGTAAATTTGGACTTACACACCCGGAAGGAAGACAGGTAAGAAGGACACACACAGGGAGAAGCCCCATCTGTGGAGGTGGAGACAGAAATTGGAATCACACTGCGACAGCCAAAGACTCCCTGGAACTACACGAAGTTGGAAGAGGCAGAGAATAGATTCTTTCTCATAGTTCTTAGAAGGAACCAATCCCTGCTGATATCTGAAAAAATAAAATTCTGTTGCTCAAGCACCCAGTTCGTGGTTCTCTGTCACAGCAGACCTGGGGACCAGTAGATGTAGGGAGCTTCCTTTTCATCAGGGCAGCCTGATTCTGGTTGAAAAGAGAAACCCAAACCTTCATCTTTCCCTGGAGCTGCCAGTTGGGCTATAGAGATGGTCTGACATGAGCCCGACAGCGAGGGCACGAGAGCAACATGGAGCTGGAGTGGGGCAGACTATGCCAGTGTTTTACTTCCCACCAGACCAAGGCTTTGCCCTGTGCGGTAGGTAAAAGCCCCAAGGTTGAGGTCTGTATGTCACCACTTGAAAAGTGAATTTGTGGAGGGGATCTGTCTACAGCCCCAGGGGCCTCCGTGTTCTCTAGTCCTTAGAGTTCTGAGTGTCAGCAAGAGGTGAGCAGAGAGAACATTTGATGAAACAGTGACCAAGAAAACATTTTCGAAATAACTACTTATTTGCAAAACCCAGCTAACCGGTTTTCAAACTGGCTACTCTCCTGAGCTGGCTTTTGCTCAGCCCTTCCTTCTAGCCTAGATGTTGCCATATAAAACGAATGGAGAGAAAAGTCTGCACTCGGGTAGTGGGCAGGCCCAAAGTGGCACTTACTAACTCAAGACAGCTGAGGCCTCTCAAGTTCAGTTCAAAAGCAGAAGTGGGGGGGGGGCACAAGAAGGAAGAGATCTGAACAGAAATAATTGTTTTGTCTGTCAGAGAACAGATTTGTCCAAATAACACATAATTGTCAAGCTTATTGCCAACTCTTCCACTTCGGTCCCAGAGGAATTATATGTCTGTTGTATAAACTGCTAAAAATAATTATTGGTTTCACAAAAATTACGTGCAGGCTGAAAAGCCAGTGTCCTGTGAGAGGCTGCATCTCAGAAACAACCAGATTTGGAAACAATCTATTGCACAGTCTGCAATCACCTAAGTGTGCAGCAAGCAGCCCCAGTGTTGCAGCCTCTCTTTTTCCAAAGCGGGGTGGGGGCAGTACCAAAGGAGCATCAGCTACGCTCAAGGAATTAGAATATGACTAAATGAAAGGCTTTTTTCCTGATACCTGGGGCTGAGTAGAGCGATCGAGTGATACTAGGATAAAAGTGTACTCTACTGCAGAGCTACACCCCCAGGCCTAGTATTACTATTGAGACAGTTTTACCAAGTTGCCTGGCAGAACTTGAACTTCAGATCTTCCTGCCTCAGCCTCCTTTAGTGCTGGAATTATAGGCATATAGCACCATGTCTGGCATGAAGAGATTTTTTCTCAATTCATTCACTATATCCTTATGAGAACCTAATATTTTCCTGCTGCTCAACACTGGAAACAGAACAGACATTGCTCCTGCTTTAGTAAGCTTATAATTTCTGGCAAAATTCTGGAAACTATGATAAGAACTATGAAGGAAACAGAAGACAACAGGAGCATTTAATTTTGACAGAGCAATCAGTGCTTTGATAAAACGCCTTCTTTAAAAGGTGAAATCGAGACCTATCACATGAGGAGGAGTTGGCCATGTGAAGATTGAGAGAAAAGCCAATCCAAGCAAAGGAAAAAGCATGTGTAAGTGTCCTGAGATAGGAAAATTAAATTCTGCTATGGAACTACAGAGAAATAGGGGGAAAAGATCTATAAATAAGATAGAGAATTAGAGATCTTGAGGGACTCTATGCCGCAATCTACCCAACACCATTAGTTTATATTTTCAAAAATTGAGAGAAGCTCATTATATTCCTTAAAATCTTACAGCAAGGGCTGGAGATTTAGCACAGTGATTCCAGTGTCTGCCTAGAAAGTGCAAGGTCTCTGGTTTGATCCCCCGGTAACCACATACAACAATACTGGGAGTGGTGACTCACCCACCAGCAATCAGCACCACATACCACAGTGCCAGGCATGGTGGCTCATGCCTGTAATCCTAGCACTCGGGAGGCAGAGGCAGGAGGATTGCTGAGTTTGAGGCTTGCCTGGGCTGCATAGTGTGCTCAGGGCCAGCCTGAACTACAAAGCGAGACCCTGTCTCTCTCTCTCTCTCTCTCTCTCTCTCTCTCTCTCTCTCTCTCACACACACACACACACACACCTGCCCCACCAGCTGCTTTGGATGTGAATTTCATCCGGCCCTCATTCCTTGTCCCATATTCCACTTAAATTCCAAAAAGCACCCACTGCTCAACAACTTTCAATATCCTACCTGATTTGAAAGATCTTTTCCTCTCTTAAAAAAAAAAAACAAATGATCATATGTGATATGATAATGTCTGTTTTTACAGAGAAAATGGAATTATCCTATTAGTTGTGTTATAAAATGCCACTTTCTGGTTTTAAAACATAATACGCCATAATTTATAATCTCCTGATACCCTAAAAGTTTTCAACCTGATTATGGCATCAACCAACTTAAACTCATGGGCAGAAGAGAGAACAGTGAGTTGGACCAAAGCACAGTACTTTGAAGAGACACTTACATCACTTTGCACCAGTTGCCAAGGTAGCTAGAAGGGGTCAAGAATAAACCTCCAGCCAAAACTGCAGGTTCTACAGAGAAAAGAAACTTTTTCCTCATGGCAGAGTTACAAAGTGCCTGCCCTAGAGTGACCTACGGGCTGGACACTGAGGACTCTGCTGTCAGAACTGCTTTTTATGATAATAGTATTTTCACATCCTGATTTCTACAGATTATCTTCGTGCCAATAAGTTCCCATTAGCAAAAAGATCTTCCATGATAAAGTGAACTTTGCCTACAGGAGATGTATTTCTTCAGTCTTAAGACATCACTCACGTCTTGGGAAAGGCCATGACTGCCTTGCACAGAGCAGAGTTGGGCACAAAGCTCATCTCTCAGTGAGAGGACTTTGCAGTGGGAATTATTGGGCACTTGGCTACTAAGACTCCTTGGTAGAGGCCTGTTGAACAGAATTAGCCACTGTAGGTGGCACTTGGGACAAAAGGAAGAGACAACCGGTTTCATTTTTCTTTTTGCATCTTTATAGATTGGACCTGAGTAAAAATATGGAAAATGCAATAAAAATGTAAATTAGCAGTTACTTTTCACTCAAATAGTTACAAATATTTCAAAGACTGTTAATATCTAAATTAGCAATATTGTGGAAAAATAGGTCTGAGAAAATGGTAGTGCAAGTTGGTATGGAAATTCTGAATAGCAATTGGCAAGTAAATACCAAAATGATTTTAAACACCTGTATAATTTTCATATATTTATCCTCCGTTTGAATACAGTAAAGCCTGGAATATAAACAACTTATTCAATAAGTGCTCTCCAAAATTAACAAGCATGTCTAATGAATTTTAATGGACTAGTGATGTCTTATGAGTAGTACATGGTGCTGAACATAACTATGACTGAGCCAATGGTTCTATTTTCTGTCTCTCTGCCTTTGACTGTCTCTGTCTCTGTCACTGTCTCTGTTTCTGCCTCTGTCTGTCCATCTCTATCTATGTGTCTGTCTGTCTCTTTCTCTCTCCCTCCTCCTCTCTCTTTCTCTCTGAAGAATTGTGGGTGATCACCCAACAGTAGAAGGCTATGGAGAAGACTTTGTCTACAGAGGAAGAGGAGAAAAATCTTTCAGAGAGAAATCTTTCACTTCAAATGAGACTCAGGAGATGTAAAATGTGGGAAACAGCACGTATTTTTTTTTTTTTTTTGGAAACAGGGTTTCACTTTGTAGTTCAGGCTGGCCCTGAGCTCACTATGTAGCCCAGGCAAGCCTCGAACTCAGCAATCCTCCTGTCTCTGTCTCCCGAGTGCTGGGATTATAGGCGTGAGCCACCACGCCTGGCACTGTGATATGTGATACTGATTGATTACAGGTGGGCATGAGTCACCCGGTATTGTTGTATGTGGTTACCTGGGATCAAACCAGGAACCTTGAGCTTGCTAGGCAGATGCCGGAACCACTGAGCTAAATTTCCGACCTAACAATGCAAATTTTTGTAGAAAAATCCCACTTGAATAGGGATGCGTCAGTGCAGAGGATGAGTTTGCTTAACAACAATGGAATGTCACATTTCCACAGACTTGTTAAAAGGAGGCAAAAGCAGGTGTCACTGGACAGGTTCCTTGTTCAAGCTGCACAAAAAGAAAAAGAGTCTACTGAGCCAATAGCGAGCAGTG
>PVIC010017150.1:0-33096 GCA_004025085.1 Thryonomys swinderianus | reverse complement strand
CAGAGGAAGTATGGCTGCCTCGATTTCAGCCCAGTGAAATGAACTCTGGGGTGCCAGCCTTCAGTACTAAGAGGGAATAAGTGCATGTGGTTTGGAGCCACCAAGTGTATGGTAACTTGTTACTCTTGCCTTAGGAAGCTAATGCAGAACTGCTAGTACAATATGAGTATGCTGTCCCTTCTACCAGAATCTGCTTCTGAAACACAGAGGCTTTCTCAGCGTAAGCAGCAGGAGGGAGTAACTTCAGGAACTAACACTAAAAGCACCAAATACTACCCAGTGAAACTAGAACATGGACCAAAAGGACAGCAAGGGCTCTGAGGGTTCAACAGGGATGAATGGAAGGAGAGCCCACCACCCAGCCTCCAGGGCCCCCTCCTCAGTCCAATTCAAGCAAGGTTCTTTGCAACCCTTTCCTCAAATCAAGCTCAACCTGGCTTATAATGATTTAAACAAACTCCAGTGGGTCAAGATGACTTCCCTGAGATGATCTAATCCCCCTTAAAATTGCCTGGGAACCCCAGGCTGAAACTCCTGTTTCCTGCCTCTGCAGAAGGGCAACAGCATAATTTCATTAGTGCCAGATTGCAAACCAATAGAGATTTCTCACGGACAACCTCAAAAAAATAAATTAAATTTATATATATGGTGTTTTGTTAATTTTATATTTGTATATCTGGGGAGATGTAACTTGTTACATCCATGTGAAGATACTCAGAGGATCAGTGGCGGTTTACTGTGTTAAAAAGGTCAACTGATACCACAAATTACTGAAAAGGGCCCAAAGTGGGGTCTCAGGTGTTATGAAATCCTCACTGCTGGTAAATTGGAGGCTTGTGAGGTGTGATGCACAACTTTCCTTTTTCTTCCTCAGGAAGAGAGAGTCTGGGAGGAGGAAGACTCTAGAACACTGAGTGAGGGGAAAGGATGGAGTGAGGAGGCTCACCTGGGCTTCACCACGCAATGGATGGTAGATGGGAGGAGAGCCTTGGTGCCAGTCGGTCCTCCGGGCACGCAAGGAGGGGTGACAGACTAGTTTCACTTCTCTCTCCAGCAATAACAAGCCGCCCCTCCTTCTTGTCACATACTTTAATTCCCACTGGGAAACTTCTCAGAGATACCTTTTCCCGGAGCAGGAAAAGTAGTGCAAGAGGTCGAAGGCCAAGGCTGCTGGGAGGAGGAAGCAGTGGGTAGTGAAATAGGGGCTGTCTGTGGGAGCAGCAGCCGCCCTTATGGTCAACCTGACTTACAGGTCTGATGGCAAAGAGCACGTCTCTAAAAACTATCCTTTTATCTTGGGGGGTAACTCCCACCCACTGCTTCACTCAGGTAGAGGCGGACCATCCTCCACCTTCTACACGAAGGTGTGGTGTAAACAGAATACCCGGATGTTCTCCACCGTGGGGACCTCCAGGCCCACGCCCTAGGTGTTGGTTGACAGCTGGCTTCCAGAAATTAACTGGCACTCTAGAAAATGTGCATAAAGCTATTTGCCTCCAGACTCAGGCTCTTATTCACTCACTCACTCACTCACTCACTCACTCACTCACTCACTCACTCACTCACTCACTCACTCACTCACTCAGGTGTGGTCCTGGACCCACCATTGTTCTTCCTTGGGCCTTAGAAGTTCATCTGTAAACTGTAATTATCCCAATCAATCCTTTCAATTCTAGTGACTCCTCCCCTCCGGGCACACTTAGGAATCCCCAGGGATGAGCGCACATAGCCCTTAATGAGGAGGGGTGTCAGTTTAACAACATACTGAGCTACATTATGCATGACCCTGACGGTACGTACATGTGACAGCATGTTTGTTCAAGCTCATAAAGCATACGCCAAGCGTTGGCACAGTGTGAACTAGGTCCCAGCGATGGTGTGCTGATGTGGGTTCACCGGATATGATGTGTGTTCCTCGCTGTTGGGCGAGGCTGGCAATGGAGAGGGTGTGTGAGCCGCCCGGAGAAGGGAAAGCTGTGTACCTCCTTTCCAGTATATATTTCCCTGTACTAAAATACTTTAAAATTTAAAAGTATCACATGTGGGACCTTAATTATTATTTTTTTTTTCTGTAAAACTCTGAAACTTTAAGAAGTGGCTGAAAAAGAAAGTTTTAATTTTGGAATTAATGATGGGATTCAGTCAACCTCTCCAAGGCCTTTGCTGTATTATACCTTTCCAGTATTATACCAAAATCCCCGGGCCTCTCCTGGAAATGACCAGCCATCACTACCCACATGTTGATTTTCATGCCAACAGATTATCTTGGATTGGAGCTGATGGAACCCTGACAATGTGAAGGAGAGCCAGGACTCAGTACCAACACTTCTGCCTGCAAAATAAGGTGAGGGGAGGCCAGAGATTTAGCTCAGTGGTTCTGGTGCCTGCCTAGCAAGCCCAAAGTCCTGAGTTTGATCCCTGGTAACCACATACAACAATACCGGGTGTGGTGACTCACGCCCGTAATCCCAGCACTCAGGAGGCAGAGGCAAGAGGATGGCTGTGAGTTCGAGGTTTGCCTGGGCTACGTAATGAGCTCAGGGCCAGCCTGAACTACAAAGCGAGACCCTGTCTCAAAACAAAACAAAACAAAACAAAACAAAACAAAACAAAAAAGGTGAGGGGAGCAGGGTTCTCGATGAACCCATTCCACAGTCTAAGGAAAGAGACAGTTCTGGGCACTTGTCCTGAGAAGAGACTGGACAGCAAAGAGCCTGTGGGGACAGACAGGCTTTCTGTGGGCATTGTCCACACCCACCACCCAGCATGGTGCCCACACCATGGATATTCTCTACCTTCCTCTTCCCTAAAACCATTTTTGACAAGAAGATCTGCATTCACACAATTCTGAATCAGAGCCACTGAACGCCCCACCCAAGGGACTTTCTGCTTGGATTTTACTTTTTTCATATTTTGAGAAATTTGAATATAAGTAATGAGATATCTCAGGGATGAGATCCAAGTCTAAACATGAAATTCATTTATGTTTCATATATACTCATATGCTTTTAGGCTTAGGTAACTTTTTTAAAAAATTGAATTCTTTATTGGCACATTTTATGTACAGCTCACAGTTATACTCAACATTGGAAAATTTGTACCAGTATATGACATGAGTTGATTCTCATTTTTACCCATATTCCTACCTACCCTACAACCCCCCTACCCCCTCCCTATACATATGCTTTCTTTTTCTTTTTAAATCATATTTATTCTTTCCCCTCATTACTTACCACTTTCCCTTTGAATATTTGCTATTTCACAAAATATTTGCCATACATTCTAGAACTTCTCATTTACATCTACAGGTTCTCATACTAGGTAACTCTTTACAATATTTTTGTGCATGAAATGAAGTTCATGGACATTAAACCACCAGTGGTCAGGTGTGACGTTTTTGATTTGAGATATCGTCATTGTTTTTGATTACTGACTCTGTACTACATGTTTGGCATTTTGCTGGTTGGCAGGAAACCTACAAGGTAGATGTTAATATGGGTAAGTAATATTGTTCTTAAAATAAATTTTTGAGAGCTAAGTGAGATAAGGTACCCAGACAATAGTTGATGTTTTAAAAATTATGACTAATTACAGCTTCAGGAAAGTCTTCATGGTAGATGAGAAGGAATCTGAGAAGGCAGTGCTAGAACTAAGATGAAAAATAGACAAGCTTCAGGAAGATCAAAGAAAATTGAGAAGTCAAGACATGAGTACAGAATATTGTAGGATACTCTCTGTGCTATGGGGTTTCTCATGAGGAATACAAGCAAGTTTTAAGGAAGCAGAGAAAAAGAAGAGAAGACAACAATGTAGGGGGAAGTGTAAACCAAAGTATAAAATCAGACTGAGATTCACAAGTCGGGGTAGGGTCCCCCAGGCATGTGCTGGTGAGGGCACAGAAAAGAGTCTCTGGTCTTTCCCAGCTACATTCAGTACCTTAGGACACGCCCCACGTCTGGTTTTCTGAAGGGTTATGGCACTGATCTGAGTATTTCTGTGACCTAAACCCCTCTTTATTAAATAAGGAATCTGGGGCTTAGAGAAGAAGCAGATCTTGACATACTGAATGAAAGTTCATCCAGGTGCCCTGGCTCTTTCTAATGCCCACATAGGGAAGGGGCAGTTCTCTTCTTGCTGACCTCCCATCTTCCATTTCTGAGAGGGATGGTCACAGGCTCACTCTTGGATTCAAGCAGTGGCCACAGGATGTTTTGATGCTTCTGGAGCTGCACTGACTCTCCAGGGCAGATCATATGAGCCTGCCTCTGTGATGTCAATCTTGGCCGAATGAAATGCCTTGATCATGGACCATGAGCAGCAATAGGCCAGCAGATGCTATGAGGACCAGCACATTGCTAGCATGCTGTTTTCTTCCTGTTCCATGACAACCAGCAATTCAACATGGAGACACCACTCCCTCAGCCTGGGTCCTCGGTGAAGAACACAAAGCAACTGGTCAAATGCAAATGCAAGAATATAATCTTTGGTGTTGTGGCTTCTGTACTTTAGGACTACTTGTTGTATCAGCACTACCTAGCCTGTACTGATACACAGTGTAACAGAGGTATTACCCCTCACTTGCTGTCTTTACTGTTGGCTGCCATGATGTTTCCATGCGAAAAATGCCTGATTTTAAAATAAGGTAGAAAGCAGTATGGTGGCACAGGCCTGTGATCCCAGCACTTAGGAGGATCACAGTGAGTTCAAGGACAACCTCGGCTATGTAGTGAGTTCAAGAGGACAGGACTCTTGGCATGTTTGAGGGCTCTGCCTCATATTGATAAGGGACAGATGGTGTCTTTATGTCTTTCAAGAACAGACTTGTGTCATGCAAAGGTGGAGGAGGAAATAGACTTGACGAACACACTGAGTCCCTCTTTATGGCACTCATTATATACCTGGCAGCTCACCAACACCTCAAAATTCTGTTTTTCCTGGATGCAAAGGGCGTGGATTGAAGCACGAAAAGAAAGAAAAGGGCTTGGAGGGAAAGAATTGTTCCGAGCATGGGTGGTGCCCATGGGACAGCTCCCCTCCACTTCAGGAGCCTCATGGGCCCAGTGATACCAAATAAGGCCCCTAAGGACCCAGGCACAGGGAAGAGCAGGAGCTTACAAAGGCTCCCAGAGACTCTAGCACCAGAATGTGAGAGCTCAAAGCACTGAGATCAGTACCTGTCGAAATCACTCTGAACAAGCTTTAGCTGCTGCTCCCACGCTGCGGCCCTCCCTGCTGTGGGCCCATCAGCAGAAGCACTGATGAGTTAGTGCTGTGGTCACTCTAACATTCATATGGGCCACAGCTCCTGGCCAAAGGAGGCCCTCATGCAGAACTCAGAAGGTAAAACAAAGAGGTACGTGGAAGCACCCCCAGATCACGCATGAGGATCCCAAACTTGAGCCAAGGGTTTTGGCTACAGTCAAAAGGTAGAAACTGAGAAGACACAGTGGGAGTAGGGAGGCATGAGATTTCATCACAAGAAGCAGGGAGGCTGAGTCAGGCAGCCTGACACCACTCATGTCTGGAAAGCTCACCTGCAAGGGGTACCTCGGGGCCACCACGATTACAGCGCACAAGAGGGCTGGTCTTGGCTCCACACAGGCTGCTTCCCTGAGCTGAGTCCCTGGGGACGGGGCTATGAAGCAGAAGAGCGAAGTTAGCCCAGGTGCTGCTGGTCAGAAGCCTCCAGACCCTTTGCCTGAGACTGAAAGGTGCTTTCAGGCTCTATGTAAGCATCAAGGGGAAAGGGTTGGGTGGGGTCAGGGTTTGAATCCTGACCTGAAAATCAAAGATATAGTGTAGACATGGAAGTTTTCCAGGTGTGGGGATTAAGCTTGGAAGTAGAAGTAGAAGATGTATGTGGGGGTCATGAATGAACTGCTTGTGTGAGCTGATGATAATGTGCAGCCAGCAGCCACCTCATGTTCCATTTCTGAAGGTGCTTGAGGTAGGCTGAATGTTTCTGCTCCCTGCAAAATCACAGCTTAACCTTAACCCCGGCACTAGGATGAGGGGCCACTGGGGGGTGACAGGGTCCTGAGAGTGGAGCCTCACATGCATGACTAGTGCCCTCACCTACAGAGAGAGCCCCAGAGCTCATTTCTTTCATTCAGTCATATAGGTTGCAGCAAACAAGAGCTCACACCATAAACTGACCGGCTGGCACCACACCTCTGACTTCCTACCTCCAGAACCAGGAGAGGTAACATCCTGCTGTTTATAAACACCCAGACCATGGGGCTTCGTTATTGCAACTTGAACTGAAACAGTGATTGTCTTTGAGTTCTGGGCATGCTGTACTCAAGTCCTACCGACTGGAGGCTTGACCAGCAGGTGCGCCCTCAGGATTTTGCAGACCAAAATTCTGAACCTGCTGCTGGCTGGGCTCTGCCTTCGGAGCCTCAGAGAAGACTCTTGCCCCTGCCTCAGTCCGGGTTACCAGCAGCTGTCTGCATTCCTGGTGCCCCTTGCCCACCAGAGGCCTCACTCTGGCATCCACTCCTCTCCACATCAACGCCATCCTGCATTTCCCTCTCACCTCTTCTTAGAAGGGTGTAGCCGTGTTAGGCTGGGCCCATCTTATTCTGGCATGGTGTCACCTCAGGCTAATACCATCTGCCATGACTCCACTTCCAAATAAGCTCACGTTTGGAAGTATTTGGGGTTAGGGATACAATATATATATTTTAGAGGATAAAATTAAGTCTGTAACCAACACACGTGCCCCTGGGTTCCCCATGCTCTCTGGTCCAGCCTCCTTTCCCAAGTGGCTCCAAGACATTTTGCACTTGCACCTAATCTGAGAAGGAGTCTTGAGGAATTGCCTATGGCCACAGCTGTAGGTATCAGCTTTTTCAGTCATCTGGAGATAAATTTAACTATAAATCTATGTCCACTCCATCCTCCAAGATTCTGATCTAAACTGGAAGTAGAGGGCATACCGTTCTGTTTTTTTGTTTTTGTTATTTTTTTAAATGTTCCGCAGAAATTTATATACAGTCAGGGGTAGAAACCATCCCAAAATTGTAACAAACACAGCATTGCTCCTCTGAGACTTCGGGTAAACTCTTAGCTCTGAACACATGTAAAATTCAAAAGCAAGTTATATGCTCCCAAGATACACTGGAACAGGGCAAGCATTCCCATTCCAAACAGGCAAAACAGAGGGATAGAAAAGAATACAAGCAAGACCAAAACCCTGGAGGGATAACATTAGTGCTGTACTCCACATCTCTGATCTGGAACAACCTGTGGCATGATGTGAGCTTTGACAGGCAGTAAAGCTAGTCCACTACCTTTAATGTCAGTCTTTGGCAAAGTCTCAGCACGTGAGCAAAGTGTAGACACATTTTTTGCCAGAGAACAACACACATGGTCTCTAGCCCAACTGCTGTGCAGTCAACCTCCTGAGCCGGTCCTTCACCTTCTGCTTTCCTATCAGCATTCTAGGCTTCTGAGCCCTGGTTGGAATCTCCTATCAAGCTCGGCTCACAGCATCCTGAGGTATCTCTAGCCAGCATCTTCAAGCTTATTCAAGCTCTTCCCAGGAACCAGTTTGCAATGGTTTATGAATTATGTGGTCAGAAAGTCACAGCAATGACCCCACTAATGTTACCAAAACCTGTCTAGACACTTTCTTCATCACCAAGACAAAATACCTGACACCCACAACCTAAAGCAGAGAGGGTTATTCTGGCTCATGTTTTCATGCCCTAGTCAACTGGTTCCAGGGCTGGAGAGCATGGAAGAAGGCAGAGCAGAGAACCAGCGGCTCTAGTCCTAGCTGCCAGGAAGTAGAAAGCAAAGGGAGGACCAGGGAGGGAGACACACCCTTCTGGGTCACACCCTCGGTGGCCTACCTCTTACAAGCAGGCCCCACCTCCTTGCAGCAGGTCAGCTGATCCATCAGTTTCCAAATGCCACCTGAACAGGGCGTTGCAGCTGTGTCCTGAGGCAGCCCTGTCTGTGCTGTGGGACTGGCAGAGAGAAGCAGCAGTAAGAAGCATTCTGTGAATGGTGGAAAGGGTTGTATGGTTAAGAGGCCTTCAGTCCACCTACGTGGCTTTCAGAGTTCCTAAGGCCAATAAGTAGTACCAAGGAGAGCCAATAAATAGTGCCAAGGAAGAGGAAACTGTGCCTCCACGTGTGGTTCTCAAGGGGGGATGGTGAGGTGAAACCACCGCAGGATGCCTTAGAGTCTGGTTTTTCTGTACTTTGTCATTGGGCTCTGATAGGAACTTCTGTTGCTTAACTCTGTGTGTAACTTATTTAATGTTCTATATACATGAACCAAAGCCATTATATATGTATTTAGTTTTTTCCACTTAAAATAGTCAATAAAAGGCTATGTTCTTTAAAAACAAAACAAAGCCCCACTAAAAACAAAACAGCACAGGAGGACTCTGAGTGACGTTCTTTACGTAAACCATGACAGCAATCTGGACAAACACAGACAGGTTCAAATGCTCTAATCCTGAAAATGTGTTCTGAGTTTTTATAAAATGTAATTGTTCTTGTAGCTTTAAGCTGGGAGGGGGTTAGAAATTATATCACTTGTTAGCCAGGAATTAGGGTTGGTGCAGACTAAAGTTAAACTACCTTGTGAAAAGGGAATTGGCATGATCTCAGCATTCGGGTAGTAGGGAGGAGGGGAAGTTGGATAGACATTCTGCAGAGTTTGGCATCCTGTGTTCAAGGAAACTGCTTTTTGGCCTAGTCCAAAGGTTTGGTCCAGTTCTAACGTTCAGATGCATGTATGTGTGTGACCTGATGAGCAGTGGCTTCTGACTCCATTTTACATGCCTCAAACTAAATTTCCTCCATTTTTATTCTTCCTTGGACACCCTTCTGTTGCAAAGTCTTGGGTGGAACTTACCCGGATCTTTTCCCTAAGAACTTGGCAAAAGAAATTCACTCAAGGTTTCCTGGGACAGCAGCTCCAGTAGTTTATCCCTCTGATGCAATCCACAGTCAGCCTCCATCAACTTGTCATAATTCCCATTTAAGTAAGGATTTCTATCAGCTTACATCTCCAGTGTTTTCTAAATGAGTAGATCTTAGATCTTGCCTGTGAACCTGACTCTTTTTCTAGATTTTTTAGAGCCAGTTTGCCCTGAAACTCAGCTTTGATGAGTCTAAGAAAAGTCATTCAGTTTCAGCTTGTCCAGTGCTTTCTTGGTGAAAGTATAACTAAGAGGTTATAATGGATCTTCAAAAATAGGATGTTGGGTCGGAGATTTAGCTCAGTGGTTCCTCCACCGGCCTAGCAAGCCCAAGGTCCCTGGTTCAATCCCGGTAACCACATACAATGATATGATATTGAGCGTGGTGACTCACACCCACCAGCAATCAGTACCACACCCCACAATGCTGGGCATGGTGGCTCACGCCTGTAATCCCAGCACTCGGGAGGCAGAGGCAGGAGGATTGCTGAGTTCCAGGTTTGCCTGGGCTACATAGTGAGCTCAGGACCAGCCTGAACTACAAAGCCAGACCCTGTCTAAAAAAAAAACAAAAACAAATAAACCAAAAAAAAAAACCTGTTGGCTGGGGATTTAGCTCAAGGGGTACCATGCCTAATTTGGAAGTACAAGGGTCTGAGTTTGATCCCCGGTACTGCAAAACAAAACAAAACAAAAACCATACACACACACACACACACACACACACATAAATGTGTGTGTATATATACACTGTATATGTATATAAATGTGTATATATACACTGTATATGTATATATATATGTATATATACACTGTATATGTACATCTCTTCAGTCCTCAGAGCTAGTTTTGATTAAAGCTTTTTTTTCTATCCAAACTGTCTCCCACATTCCTGGGGATCAACAGAAAATATCTAGTGTTCAGTAACACAAGGACAGGAGTCACAATCTCCAGGCTCTTCACTTCAGCCTTGAAATCAGCTATCTACTCAGATGAGGAATGTTTGATTGCTTTCTTGTTAGGACAGAGTCTTGCTGTGTAGACCAAGCTGACCTTAAAGTCATTAAATAGTCTAGGCTTAAATTGATCCTTTTGCTTCAGCCTTCTGAGTGTTAGAACTATAGAAATGCATTGCCACACCTGGCTAGAATGGGAAGCTTAATAGCAAAATATTTTAATAGCTTTGCAGGATGATTTTGTTTGCTTTCTCAGTGAATCCATATGTCTACAAGAATCTTACTAATATACCCATTTATTTTACAGAATCTTAGGTTTCTTCTAAATAATTTTTAATTTTCTGAAGAGTGAACATAAATCCTTGGGTGGATCTCTTCAATATCACTGACAGAGTAGACACACAGTTTAGCAGGACTCCCTGAAAACAGAAGTTTCACTGTGTGTGTTGGGAGAGGACTTGTGGTTAGGCCAAGCAGGGCCCACTGAGCAGAGGCACAGACAGAGGGGCTCAAGCCCACCCAAGCCCACCCAGGCCTCTGTGCCCTTGTGGAAATGGCAGCCTCCAAGAAACAGAATGAAGTCACCCGACATGGTGCTGCCCCTGGGGCTTATCTGGGGCCTGAAAACCACCCAGTCTAAGAAGCATCTCTGAGGCAATTAGACTGATGTAGTTCTGTCTGATAGGTGATAACAGGAAGCTCCTGTCAATAGTCTGATGAGGTGAAGGCGCTGTATTTCATGCACTGTGCTCATACGCCCTACTTCTTAGAAGCGCACTCTAAAAACAGAAAGGACAAACTTTAGCTTCTGTCACTTCTGATAAAGTCCACGGTCATTGTCTTTCCCCATCTATCACCAGAAATACCTCAGGCCCTTTCCTCCATGGGATACAGAGGTTTCCCACTTCCTGCTCCTTTGAAGTCTGGCTCGGTGACTGGCCTTGGCTGGTGAAAGGTGAGATGTGGTCCAGTGTCCAGTGCTCTGTGTACTGTATCTCTTCCTCCTGCCTGGAAGGTATGGTTTTCAAACTTCATGCACCAGAATCACCCTGAAAGTTAAAAGATGCTGGGGTCCCTCCCAGAATATCTAACAGTTTTATGGGGGGTCCTGAAAATTTCCATTTCTGGACAGTTTCAGGTGCTATTTCATAGATCCTCATGGACCAGACTTTGACCCATGCTCAGATGAAGCTCAGATGAGAAATGAACATTTCCCTTGTCCTCATTTCACTGCAGGGCTCTGCCGTTCATAACAGGAAGAGCCTATCCCACAAAAGCATATATCTCTCACAACTCACAAATCTTTAAAAAAAACAGCACTGTTGCCAGGCGTGGTGGCTCACGCCTGTAATCCCAGCACTTGGGAGGCAGAGACAGGAGGATTGCTGAGTTTGAGGCTTGCCTGGGCTACACAGTGAGCTCAGGGCCAGCCTGAACTACAAAGCCAGACCCTGTCTCAAACAAAACAAAGCAAAACAAAACAAAACAAAGCAAAAAAACAGTACTGTTTTGATGAGAATGTGGTATGTTTAGGTTCAGCCAGGCTTCAGATACTGGAGGCAGCCCGTGCCCAGGACGGTTGGGAAGCCCTCAGGCGTGTTTGGAGGCGCATTCTCCCGGGTCCTCTTCCTCCCCCGAGGCAGCCCCTCACCCCTCTGCTCACAATGCCTCCTCTCCATGTTGGGCTCACCCACAGGACCTGTGACTGTGGCATCATTGGGTATCAAATGTGACCAGAGCCAAGCAGGGTGAGGCTTGTTTAAATAATGTTTATCAGGGGTTCCCTAGTATCAGAGCCATAAACCTCAGGCCACCAGGCAGCTGAAGAATGCAGGTGGCTCTAGAACAGGTCACACCTAGGAACCCCGGGACAGGTGGAGACAAGAGATGCACAGACCTACCCACAGCTCCTGTCTGGGGAGGGACGGGCTCTGCCTCTGAGACCCCTCAGCTACGCACCCACGTGGGCCTCTTGTCCTCTCTGCTGCACCACTTCTGTCATACCTTTTGGCTCCTCTCGCCCCGTCCATCTACTCCTGTCCATGTTTTCTTGTCCTCCTGCATTTATATTTCCAGATCACTTTTATCTTTTCTCGGCTATCTTCTCAACATATTCAACACAAACCTCAAAGGCCAGTGCAGCTTAGAGCTTTTCAATCCCTACAGTAAACAACTGCCAATCAGACAGACTATTGTGTCCTGAAAAATAACCTTCCAAGTTGATAGAGAAAGAAAAACATTATACGACAAGAGAAACTAAAGGAAAGAATATGTCTGGGAGAGCAGCCAAGTCAAGGAAAATAGAAAGGAATTGGCACTGAAAAAGTAACACAATGACAAGAATCAGTAAATACTGGTCAAAAATAACATCCAGAGTAAATGGTATCAGTTCTCCAATCAAAAGACATAGGCTGAGAGATAGGATCAAAGAACAAAATCCAACACTATGTTACATGCAAGAGACATGTTCATCCACAGAGAAACACATGCACTGATGGAAAGTGAAAGGATGAGGAACAATATTCCCTGAAATCAGAGTCCAAGAGCAAACAGGAGTAGACAATGACAAAACTGATCAGGAGAGATAAAGGTCACTGCATATTGACTAAGGGGACATTTCAACAGGAAGTTATAACAACTGTAAGCATATGTTCACCAAATGAAAATTGATTTTATAAAGCATAAATTTCTTGGCATAAAAGGACAAAGACACCAACACAATCACAGTGGGAGACTTTACTATCCCCTTTGACAAGTAGACATGAACCAGGAGACTAGAGCAGGCTGGACTGGCTGAGGAAGTAGCATGATGTCTTGATTACAAAGTCCCAGGACACAGACTCAGCACAGCTCCCGAAGACCAGTGGACCCAACTAGAGAGGTGTCTGCAGTTCCTCACAGCAGCATTCAGCAGTACGTGGGAAGGCCTGGACCTGCCAGTTTGAGCAGTGGGAGACACAGAAGCCAGTGAGCCTTGAGCTCCTGGACACTGTCCTTTTACAGTGCACTGCTCTCAAACTGTAGGCTGGACTTTTTTCCTGCTTTACTTGACCCAAACTCACTCCGTAGAGCCTGTTTCTTTTCCTACCTTTAATAAATGTGAAACCCTGGGCCAGAGATTTAGGTCAGTGGTTCCAGCATCTGCCTCACAAGCACAAGGTCCAGAGTTCAAACCCTGGTACCACATACCACAATGCCAGGCAGGCTGGCTCACACCTGTAATCCCAGCAATTGGGAGGCAGAGGCAGGAGGATTGCTGTGAGTTTGAGGCTTGCCTGGGCTACATAGTGAGTTCAGGGCCAGCCTGAGCCACAAAGCAAAGCGCTGTCTCAAAAAAAAAAGGGAAATCCTGCGACCTTTTGCACTTGTCTTGACCAGTTCTTTGTTCATGACAGAAAGAACCTAAAAATCTCCTCTGAAAAGAGACTCCAGCTCCCAATAACATACGCCTAACCAGGAAAAATCTCAGTAGCTGGGTGTAGTTGCACACACCTATAATCCCAGCATTCAGGAGGTTGAGACAGGAAGATTGTCACAAATTGGAGCCTCACCTGGGCTACACAGTGAGTCCAAGGCCAGCCTGAACTACATGGCAAAACACTGTCTCAAAAGAATAGCATAGCATAGCATGGCATGGCATGGCATGGCATGGCATGGCATGGCATGGAGTAGAGTAGAGTAGAATAGAGTAGAATAGAAAAAAAGAAAAGACTCAATAAAGAAGTATGAGAGTTGGGGCATACCAGTGAACAAATGGCCTACAGATGGTTAGACTATGCTATCCAACAACAGCAGATTCCATATTCTTAGCAGCCCACAAAACTCTAAAATAGAACATATGTAAGTCCATAAATCATGTTTAGATGAATACAAAAATTTGAAATAATCTCTTACATTCTAACAGATCACAAAGAGACTAGAGATTAGGGAGTAGCAATGTTGGCTGGGGAAGGAGGGATGCCCTGTTAATTACAAGATCACATGCACAGAGCAGTCCCCAAGTGCTGCACGTGGACTTCTCATGAGAACTTGAGCAGATTCCTAGCAGGACGCCCAGACCTGAAGCCAGCCTGAGGTGTGGGAGCCCTGCACCATCTCTCAGGATCCACATGCAGTTCTCAGAGTCCCCTCAGGATTTGGGTGCCATAAAAGGACACAGGCCCCACGAAAAGCTCTCTGTCATGGCTCTCCTCCTGAGAGCCTATCCTGGGTCCTTCAGGATGCACTTTTTCTCTTATTTTTGGCCCAAGCTCCCTCTGCAGAGCCAGTTTCTCCCTCAGTCTTCATTTCTACTTTTTCAAATAAACTTTGTCCCCATTTAATTTTCTGCTCATTTTGTTTGATTCTTTGTTTTAGACAGGAAGAACCTGGAGTAACTCCAGATGGAGAGGTGAGCAATCCATGACCCAGGAACCTTTGGAGAGCCACTCTTGGAAGGTCACCATCCAGTAACAACAAGGGAACAAATCTAGAAGTCAACAGCAAAAGAAACCACAGAACAAGTAATACATTTCTGAATAATCAATAATAGGCTAGAGAAGAAATGAGGAAAAAAAACAAACGTAAAAGTTCCTAGACTCAAATGACAATGGTGATACAATGTAACAAAAACTATGGCATAAAATGAAAGCAGAGCTAGGAAAAAGATTTTTAAGAGATATGAAGGGCTCTGTTAGGCAGAAATTTAAAAGTAAACACCCAAAAATAGAGTGCAGGCCCTCAAGAAAGAGGTGTGCTAGTTTGAAACTGGGACTATTTATGTGTTTTGGTAATAGAAATCTGTGGAACTGATGAATTTAAAGAAAGTTTCCCCTATGGTCTTGGAAAAAGAATGGCAGAAAATGGTCCATTCTAAGGAAAAGCCTGTTTTATGTGTGAACAGAGGTGATCTTTTTTGCAGTGGATAAAGGCAACTTTTAGGTAAAAAGGGAATTGTTCAGGCTTATTGTTCTTTGGGAGAAAAGAATGAAAAATTTTTCATGATAACACTGTAACTCACTCTTGCTGCTGGGAAGCTTTGATTTAATTTAATGAAATAAAGTTGTGATTGTAACAATTTTAACTGATTTAAACAGTATTACTATTTATAGTTGGCAGTAATTATTCACATTGAAGCAACTAACTAGATTTGATCCATTTGCAGACTTTCTATTAATTTTATTAGCAAATAGAGTGTCAACAGTAATTAGATCTGCTTGCACCAGCAGTGGCATAAGCTACCGAACGCAGCAGCTGTGCGTGTACCACCAGGGGTTTAAACTGGCAGGCTGCATTACCCTGGGGTCATGTCCTGAGCTTCAGCTTCATTTTTGAAATTACAACTTTCCTCGTCTCCTTTAAACTCTTTTTCTATCCTATACCCTCTCCCTTTTCCATGGTTCTGTAAAGAACGCTATCATTGTTTTGATTGGAATTGGATTAAATCTTTGTGTCATTTTTGGCAGTGTGGCCATTTGGACAATACTGATTCTTCCTTTCCAGGAACAAAGGATCTTTCCATTTTCTAATACCCTCTTCAGTCTTCTTCAGGGTACTATGTATTTCCATTAGAGAGATCTTTCTTCTCCTTGCTTAGGTTGATTCCTAGGTGTTTGTTTTTTGAAACTACTATGAATGGGATTGTTTTCTTTCTTGGAAAGGGGTACAGAAATATTGGTGTGTGTGTGTGTGTGCACGCGCACGTGTGTGTGCACTGATTTTGTGTCCTGACATTTTGCTGAATTTGTTAGCTCTCAGTCTTCTGTGGGATTTTTAAGTCTTCTATGTAAGGGAACATCACATCTCTAAATATAGTTCAACTTCCTTTCTCATTCATATTTCCTTTATTTCTTTCTCATGCCTTACTGCTCTGGCTAGTTTCAAGTACTACATTGAAAAAAGATTGGTAAGAGTAGAAACTCCTGTCCTGTTTCTGACTTTATCCCCGTGATAATGCAGTTTTGGTGGTGGTAGAAAACTGAAAAATGGGGACCTTATGATCGTGTGTGGCTGGAACATAAGAGACCAGAATGTTATATTCAGTGAGTCTCATGTGAGTTGAGAGGAACATCTCAAATTCAGCGAACCCTCCGAAAAATCCAGCCATGGCAGAGCACAAGCCCAAGTCTTCCTCCGGGACACAGATACACCAGTTAACAGCGAGCAGCATGCCAGAATTGGAGTCTGTGTTCCAGGAGAGGTGGTACAGTGCTTTGCTGTGGTTAGAAACCGCAGGAGACCCTCAGCAACAAGAGGCTGAGTGGGATTGAGTCAAATACCTGTTAGAAGAGAAGGGACAAGATTATGTGAATGAGGAGTCACCGTGAAAAACTACTGAAAAACACCATTAGTAACTAAAAGAATTGATGATACCTCTTCCAAAATGCTATGGCACAGGAGCTGTATGAATGGGAGTCTGATTGGGGGTCCTTAAGATACTGGAGAGAAAATTCAGGTATGTGGAATGACTGTCAGTCACTGGAGACCCCGGCTGTGGACTGTGAGCTCAGTGACAGGCACATGTGCACCAGGCCAGGTGTCGTTGTGGGAAACTGACTCAGCAGCCACTGCGGCCCCTGCAGAGGGGAGGCCCTCAATCTCTGTGCGGAAGGAAATACTGCTGCAGTGTTTATTCTCCTGGCCATCAGGTCACTTGAGAACAGTGAGCTGAAGCAGTGCACCAATGTCTCCACAGGCTACTTGGCTGGCGGTCTCAAGCGAAGACAAAGACACAGTCACATGCAGTGGAACCTGGAGGAGGTGGGCTGCCCCCCCCCCCCAGAGTGATGTGGGCCAGCTGGGTGAGCAGCCTGATTACAGGAGCATTTGGTACCAGGTAGAATGCAGTGTAAATGGTAGTGTTTTATTTTAATTTCCAGTTTTTCAGGACAGCAGGCAAGTTATTTATCCAGCTGCACTGGTGCATGGCTGACACTCTAGGTTAAGACGCAGTCTATTGTAAGGACCACAGTGCTGAGCAGGCTCCTGAGCACAAGGGATTCATCACTGGATTTTTTATCTTTTTGGGTGGGCCTAACAAATGCAGCATTCTAAATAAACAGAGTCAACTATGTATCTTATTTTGTGTGAGAAGGAACTGAACTATTCCACGCTGGTGGAAAGTTAGTGATTGTACGCGACTGTTTCAGGATTCTGTCCTTTTTCCTTTAAAATGGTTACATAATGTGTGGGTGATTTCTGCAGCTACTTGGCCTTTTTTTTTTTTTTTTTTTTTTTTTTTTTGAGACAGGGTCTCGCTTTGCAGTTCAGGCTGGCCCTGAGCTCACTATGTAGCCCAGATAAGCCTCGAACTCAGCAATCCTCCTGTCTCTGCCTCCTGAGTGCTGGGATTACAGGCGTGAGCCACCACACCCAGCACTGTGGTATGTGGTATTGATTGCTGGTGGGTGTGTGTCTTCACGCCCAGCATTGTATGTGGTTTCCGGGGATCGAACTCAGGACCTTGCGTTTGCGAGGCAGGCACCAGAACCACTGAGCTAACCCTCCGGCCCTTGGCCATTTTTAAAGAGTCATTTAATGACATCAAACATCTAGTCAATGTGTTCCAACACTGGAAGATCTTAAAGGTATATTAACTATAAAGTGCAAGTGCAAAACACCAGGCTAAATAAGCCTTCCTCCAGGTGGAAGGATGGATCCACAGGGAATTGATGAATCCACAGTGGGTTCACTTATTTCTCCCAGGTGGTTCTGTGTGAAGTTTTATAAGTATGCATTACTTCAGGAACCAGAATTCTTACTATTCCACTGATTCAAAAGCTCATGCAGGGAGGGAAGTGGGCAGCTTGGAGGCAGAATGTGAAGGGCTGCACTCCATCCTTAACACCAGAAGAAAATGGAAAATAAAGGCTTGGCTGTATTCAAACACCTGCAAAATTCTGTCCTCAGTTTTTTCTAAATCCAAGAAGGGGGAGCAATTACTCTTCTGAGTGCCAACGTAAAATTCTATTGTTTCTAAGTCTTTTCTGCTTTGAGGATGAATATGTCTAAGTGGCAGCTTTCCAACAAGTGGCCTATGAATATTTCCGGTTTTGTAAAATGAACTATTAAAATACAAGACTAGCTGGTCTTGGTGGCATGCACCTGTAATCAGCACTCAGGGGCTGAGGCAGGAGGAACACAAGTTTGAGCCTTACAACTTAGCAAGACCCTTCTAAAGTGAAAAAGGGCCAGAGATACGGCTCGGTCCAAAGGCCCTGGGCTCAAATTTCCAGTATCCCCAATGCAAATGGATGGACAGATGGGTGGGCAGATGCATGGCCTAGAAAGATGAAGGAGACTGAATTTTTCTTTTCCAAACCTCAGCCCATTCCTGTCCCCTTTCCTATCTGCAGCCCTTTACTTTTTACTGTTTCCTGTCACACTGAGCTCCTCACCTGAAGGCCACCCATAGCATCATGTGTAGTGTGTTCTTATACTGAACACTACCTGGCTGCACACACACCCTCTGTGGCCCTGCCCCCTCTATGCTCCTCCTGCTGGGGCTGTGGTAAAGCCCGGGCTTGGGGCAAGGAAGGGGGCTGGATGGGGCACCTGGCCAGGGAGGTGAGGAGGGAAGCTCTGGGTGCCAAGTATGCCCACAGCTACCTTATCTCAATGGCCAGCAATGCCCCAAGGCTTGGCCCAGTCCCAGGGCATGTGGGGGCCTGCCTACCCAGGACAGGTGCTCTGTCCTAGTGTGACACTCCCCACCTCCTCAGGGTAGGGCCTCAGCCACTGCAGCGTGGCCTGGGCAGACCTGTGTACTGGCAGGGCAAACACTGCTACCCTCATGGTGCAGACTCAGAGGACCCTTACACCATGTACTTGATACTTGCTGGTGACTGCTGCCTCCTGCTGACAGCCAAGGGCCCTTCTCCCTCAGGAGTTTTGCAGAGAGCCCTGGAGAGGAGTGAGGCCTGTTAGGACCACACCCAGACGCACAAGGACAGCTCTCCCACAGGCTGAGCTCCCCAGAGGTAGACCACTGCGATTGAGTTCTCACAACTAAAACCCAGAGTCCTGGGCTGTGCACACATATGCTGTCTCTCTCCTTCTTACTTTTGTTTTTTGAGACAGGACCTCCATATGTAGTCCAGGCTGGGCTTGAACTCATGATGAACATCCTGCCTCAGCCTTCAGAGTGCTGGGATTACTGGTATACAACCCCACAGTTGGCCGCTGCCCCATTTATAGGTGCAAGTGCAGACAAAGGTGGTGCCCTGGATCCTGTTGTCCCAGTGGCTGCGCTGATGGACTCCACAGGGCAGGCCTGGGCTGTGACAGTGACAAAAAGCAAAGCACCTTTACTAGTGCAAAGCATGTACTAGGCACAGGGGAGATAGAGGCCCAACCTCAAGTACTGAATTCATCACCACCCAAGGTGACAGGAGACAGGGCAGAGGGGGCAAGGCCTGGGCCCACAGGCTTCTTGCCCAGTCTCCCCGCACAGAAGCTCCTAACAGCGGAGGCCACTGTTCTGATTCCTGAACCCCCTAAACCCCGTTGTGTTCTGGGCCAGAGTCTGTGGCTGCCCAACCTGCCACACCTGTGGGCCTTGCTCAGCACCCCCAGGGCCCACCCTATGGTCTGCGGCTCCCTCTCCTCACAGCGAGTGACATTACTCTTACATAAACTATTTATTTAAATAGATGCAGGGAAACCCTTCCCACACACACCTGCACATGCACACACACACACCGCGGCCCTGCCCGCGCTCCTCTCTACCCTCGGCCACCTCAAACCTTAAGTTGTCATTGTGACCATTCCCTGCACCTCAAAACCAGGAATCCTACATCGGATGTGGCCCATCCTGGCAGGGAGAACCACTGCTCCCGAGGCACAAGCACCCACTCAGTGAGGCTCCTGGCTGGAACCTCACCCCTGAGGATGGACGGGCAACATTTCCCCAACAGGGCAGGCGGCCAAGCTCCAGGGAGACCAGCTGAGCACCAGGTCCCGATGCCCGTGGACTGCTGACCCATGAGCACCGATGTGGTATAAGGACAGCTGTCGCCCCCACAGGGCCGGAGCCCGGACTACAACCCGAGGCTCCTTTCAGGGTCACAGTATGGTCCATCCTGTGGAGCTGCAGCACGGAAGCCACCCGAGTCTTCTGGACCCGGGTCCCAGGGCCAGCGTGATGGAGGAGAGCAGTCACAGCGTAGGCCGGTGGCGCCCGTGTAGAGGCGCGCAGTGGCAGGGCCGGCTTGGCCTAGCACAAGGCCCTAAAGCCCCGAGGCCAGGCCAGGCCAGGCCAGGCCACCCGACTCTCCAGGAAACCCAGGTCCCCAGTGCAGGTCATAGCTCAGCTCCAACAGAGCTACAGGCTGACGCTGCGCTGGTGGCGGCCCCCCCGAGCTCCGCCATCACTGTCCCTGCGCCCACCGGACCGCGGCCCCAGCTCCTGGCCGTCCAGGCTAGCGTGGTCTGAGAGGCCGCGCAGATGCTCCACTGAGTCACACTTCTGCAGGTCGGAAGCCACTGTGCGCAGGCTAAGCAGGCTCAGCGTGTCCATGTCGGGGCCCCGCCCTGGGCCCAGGCCCAGGCCACCCTCCTCCAGGCCGCCCTCTGCCCCCTCGGCACCGCTGTCGGCCTCCTCCAGCCCCTGTGGCCCGGCCTCTGCGCCCACTGGGGAGGAGCGCCGAGGGCCCCTTGAGTGGTGCAGGCCACGGCGCCGCGCGTGGATCTGCTCGCTGATCTGTTCCAGGTTGCGCAGGGCCACGGAGTAGCGGGTCTTGGCCTGGGCTACCTGCTGCTCCAGCTCGGTCACCTTGGCCTTGTGCTCCTGTGGGCAGACTGCGCGTGGGCCCTCTGCGAGCTGCCAGGACATCCCTCCGGCCTCAGCCCCTTCCCCACTCCGCCCCCCAACCCGTCCACTTGCCACAGTTGCCTGCATGCTCAGCTACCTCCAGGATCTGGCTGAACTGGGCCTTGAGCTCGAAGTAGGGGCGACTCTTCCCGATGGCCCGGCGGAGTGTCTTCTGCAGGGCCTGTACCCGGGCCTCAGCCTGCTGGCACAGCCGCGTCACCCGCTGGTGCTCCCGCTCGCCCCGCAGCCGCTCCTCCTCTGCCTCGTTCACCTGCCGTGTGGGGGTGGGGTGACCGCCCCCTCTGAGCTGGTACCTCCCGGTGCCACTTAGCACTGCCCCGGGGATCCTGGTCAGGGACAACTCCACACCCTGCACCCGGGGCATAGCTGACCTGGCCTCAGCTGTGTGCAGAAATGGGGGGGCACAGATGGAGCAAGCCGGGGAGCTGGCCCCTCCACTGGACTCACTGAATCCAGGCAATGGCCATGGAAGCTGCCCATGTCCACACAGACATGAGCATGTGCTAGGCCAGGGACTGCAGGTGCAAAGCCCAGCCCCAGGGGGAGGGCCAGCCAGGGTGCCCACCTTGCAGGTGGCATGGTTGAGCATCTCCTGCCACGTGGGGTCCAGGCGGTTCTTGTCAGCCATGACGCCCTGCTCCGCCACAAAGACCATCTCGCGCGCCGCGTTGTGCATGCTTACAGCCCGCTCGTAGCGCAGTGCCGCCTTCTGTGTCTCCTGCTGCGCCTGTGTGCAGGGGCATCAGGGAGCAGAACTGCACCTGGAGCCTGCATACTCTGACCCAAGCAGCAAACTTGTCCCGCCCGCCCTGGTGCAGAGACGCCCCCGTGTGGCCCTGTGCAGCACGGCGCTTCCTGCAAACCCACAGGTCACTCACCCAGTGGCTAGCACCAAGCACACCAGATTAAAACAAATCCCCACATAAATGCATCAAACAAATGTGTGGGAGGATTCTGGTGACTAGGAGGTTAAGGGGACAAGCACCAAATGAGGGGAAGAAAGAGAGATGGAAAAGGAAGGAATAAGAAGGCCAGGTGCTGCTCTGCAGTGAGCCCTGCTGGTGGCTCTGCCCCTTGCAGACTGGCCCCACCATGGCCGCACCTCCTTGGCCAGCCGCCGAGCCTCATAGTAGGGCCGGGCCTTCTCGATGCAGCTGCCCAGGTGGGAGCCCTGGGTGTTGAGCTTCCGGGCCGACTCCTGCAGGATTCGCCGGTAGGTAGTCCTGGCCTCCTGGGAAGGGACGGGTATGGGCTTCAGAAGCGCCCCTTCCTCCCGTCTCTACCCGCGAGGCCCAGGTGCAGGACACACTCACATCCAGCTGCAGCTCCACCTGGTTGATCTCCTCGCTGGCCTGGTTCAGGTGCTCCAGTTCTTCCTGCCACAGAGAGGGTGGGGTGATGACAGAGCTGAGGCAGAGGGCCCACACGGCCTCCTGGGACTCACTGTTCCACCCGCGCTGTGGCTGCTCTCAGGACCTGCAGACTTCCTCGGACAGCCCTCAGGGCCAAGCGGGCAGGCACTCAGCACAACCTCCTATGCACTCAGCATAACTTCCCGCATACCCACCACACCCTGGCCCCAGGTCCCAGAACTCAGGCAGTAAGCAAGGCTGGCAGGAGCTCACAAGCTGCACCAAGGCCCTGCAGAGACACCGCAAGCCAGGGCCACACCTGCCTGCAACCTGATGTGACCTGCTCTCCACAGCAACACCACCACCCTCCATTAGCCTGAGAGGGGCTGGACAGCCTGTGAGCTCCCTGCTGTTTCCTTCCCCAGCAACCCACTTTGATCTGGAAAATCTGAGCCAGCAACTGAGAACACAGGAAACTGATCCTGAGAGGAAGAACACATAGAAAGCCACAGTGGACCTGCCACATGGACGTGGACACGCCCCAACCCAGACATTGAAGCTCCTGCCTCAGAAGCCCAGTCCAGGGCTACCTGTACTGTACAGAGATGTCCAACAGAAATGCAATGTGAGCTGCACATGGAATTTTTATTTTAGAGCAGCCATATTTCTATCAAAGTAGTAAACAGGTAAAATTATAAACTATCATGTTTCATATAACCCAGTATATCTTAAGTGCTATGCAATCAGCATAAAATATTAATCACACTTAGCTTTTCTTAAATGAAATCTTTAAAATTCACATACACCTGACCCTTAGAAGACAGCTCGGCTTGGGCTATGTCCCATAGCTTCTGTGTTGGACAGCGCAGGTGGAAAGGCAGTGCCCACAGGGGAACAGAGTTGGTCATCAACCTGTTTTCTACATGAGAAGCTACTCTGGGACACCGGCAGCCACCAGGCAGACAACACCAAGGCCTGAGGTGCAGCACGGATGCTGAGTACACAGCTCCTTCCTAACAGGGACACAAGCACCAGCTGAGTAGCTCGTGTCCAGGGACGGAGGCCACTCCTGGCCCAGCTCCCTAGTCCTGGCCCAGGCAGGCCTGGCCATCTAGGAGGAGGCAAGCAGTCCTTCCGCACCTCCCACTCAACAGTCTTCCTCGTTCACTCCCATCAGAGAGAAGACAGACGGCAGGTGGGGAGCTAGGCGAGAACTGGGGCTGAAGTCTTTTCACCTGAGAGCCTCAGGTGAGACAGAAGTGCTGCAGCCAGGAAAAGCAAGGCTGGGTAGCAATGGCTGGGCCTAGGAAGGCACTGGAGGTGCGGGGTGAAGCCCCCTGCAGGGTGCATGCAGGGCGCACCCTTGGCCAATAGCACTGTCCTCCCAGCTAGACAGAGACAGCTCTACAGCTGGCAGCAGCAAGACTGGCTCCTTCTCCACACGGGCCTGGGACTTGCATGGCACCTCTATAGTTAAACAGCAACCCCTGCTGACCAGTGTTACCCAGGAGGCTTTGATACTGCCAGGACAGGGGAGGCGGGGAGCAGAGGGCCTACAGTGGGGAGAGAGGGACCCACCAGGCTGGGTGCTGACTCAGGCAGGCAGACACTCCACTGACCACTCCACTGCCTGCACTCAGCAGCTGGTGGCTGGAGGTGACCTTCCCTCCTGATCACACTGAGCACCTTCCATGATGTTGAACCACTGGGCACACACCAGTCCAGATGTTCCGCCCTAGGGGCATGGGCATCAGGACTGAGTGGAGGCCAGTGAGCGGGGAGTGCTGACTGAGAGGGGCGCAGCACTTCCCAAGGGGACCACGGAGACAGAGCAGCACCTGAGCAAATATGTTCTCCTGTCTGCGGGAGAATACACCCCTCACGAGGCCCATCCATCAGGACCTTCTCTCCCAAAGCTTCACTAGGTCTGGGCAGGGACACATGGCTAATGGCCTTGCTGCAAGAAGTGGAGCTCACTGTGGGCGTATGTGTGGGTCTCCTCAACCATCAAGAGGAGCCCAGCTCGCCCTGCAAGCTTCAAAAGATGCCAACAGAGGTTCCCTGCCTGGGTACCTCCAGAGCCTCCCCCCACCTCCTGTTGGAGGACCTAGCACAGCCAGGAAAGGGAGTGTCTATAGCTCCCTGGTGGGTTTGGATGGGTCTGTGGGCTAAGACCCACAGTGCACTATGAATCCACATGAATAGGTATCCTGGGAACACTGAGAACCTTGTGGGGCAGTATGGTCAGGGAACAGTCCACGTGAAAATGCACCAGAAAGGACACACATCTCCCTCTCAGAGAAGCCCAATGCAGGTCAGCACCCTTCCTCTGCATGGAGGAGCCCATACAGCTGTCTAGTCTCACCAAGCCCTACCTGCCTGGCTGTGTGAGGCTGAAGGAAAACGGACCAGACTTCCCCTCCCTACATAACCTGCACAGTCCCACGGTGCACCATACAGCCTGGCACCAGCTGCACCAGAGCCCCTCTGACCCATGAGGACAGCAATAGCCTCTTTCTGCACTGACAGTTCAGCATAAAACTGCATTTCCTGCCTTGCTTTACTGCTTTTATTTACAGGGCCACAGTGAGGCTAGCGGCCACTTTCCAGAAGGTGCAGAGCAAGGGTGGCTCATAATTCTACTGCCCTGACTATGTGGATGCTGGAGGAAAACATGGGGAGCAGAGAAAACACTCTGGATCCATTCCTAGAATTCTTTTTCCCAGCAGAGCTGGGAAAGCTTCCAGGAGGGCTAAGACACACATCCTCCTTCTCCAGGTCAGAGAGCTCCTCCCCGAACCACTATCTGTAAGTTTTCACCAGAAGTAAGTGTGAGCTGGCTCAGGTGGAACATGTCTGTAAACCCAGGACTGGCAGCTGAGGCAGGAGGATCACAAATTCATGCCCAGACAGGACAACTTAGGCACTCAGTAAGACCCTGTCTCAAATTAAGAACTCACAAGAAAAAAGGATGAAGAATGAGTAGGGGTGGGGACGTAGCTTAGAGTGAAGGTCCTGCCTGAGATCAGTCTCCAAAAGGGTAGGTATAAGAAAGAATAAAAGAAAAAACAAATAAGAAAAGGATTTATGACAGAAGAGTAGATGTCAGAGAACAGTGAATGTAAGTTGTACAAATCAGCTGGACCAGCTCTTCACCTGACAGGCAAGGAAAGCGATTTCAGAACAATTCAGTAACTTTCATATGGTTACAGACCAAGGGGCTGCAGAATGCTTGAACCTTGCCCAAGACTTGTTTCTTTACAACTCACTTCCTCAGTGAACCAGTCCCTTAGAAGCAGGAGAAACACTGAAGCACAGCAGGATAAAGTTCTGACTCAGGCCAGGCATGACTGGGCCAGTACTACCCCTGAGGGAGTGCCAGCACATGTCCCAGGAACCCAAACACACACGCGCACCTGGGCCCCTTCAGGGCACCAGAGGCACGCGGACTAGCTGATGGCTCTCCACCCTCTGGAGTCCTCCCATCAGTTTGTTGACAGTGCAGTCCAGGAACTGCCCCCCCCAAAGCGTCACCTCCCCCCAATCACACTCCGGCTTCAGCGCACAGGAGATCCTGGTCATCACCAAGCCACGCACCTTCCCTGGAAGCCATCTCCACTAAGACCACTTCAGCCCACTGGGCATCTCTTCTGCAAAGGGCCAGCCCTCTGCATCCACTGCTCCAGAGCCTCCCCCTCCCATGACAACATGGCACTGTCCTGCTTTCAGTGCAGGGGGCTTTCTCTGCACCACCACCACCAGCACTTCTAATGCACATCCCTCTTGGTGCTTGTCACACAAAACAGCAATGGTATACAGAGCGTCAGTTCTTGGCACCAGACCCCTCTGCCAAGGCCAGACTCCCTCCCTCTCTCTTCCCCTCAGTCTTCTCACCTGGATCCTAGGGTCCAATTCTTCCTCCTCTCTCTGCGACAACTTGGACTCGCTGCTGCTGTTGCCACCACCACCGGGCTCCTCTGCTCCTGGGCTCCTGGGGACTTCATCTTCCACCACCTCTGGCCTCAGCTCGCCCTGAGGGGTCTCCCGGCCCCCTGGGACCTGCCTGAACTCTGCCATCGGCCCCGAAGAGGGCAGAGCCCTAGGCACAAGATAGGACCGACATCCTGAGACCAGGGCCCCAGTTTGAGGCTTCCTGGGCTTTGGACAGCAAGAAGACGCTTTGGCTCAAAGGTGGACCCGGACGTGGACGCGCAGGAAGGTCACTCGCGGTTAAAGCCTGAGATTGCAGCTGTAGGGGGTTCCTGGAACTAAGGGCTCTATGCAGACTCTTTTTCCTCCACACCACAGGGAGTCCACTAGGACTCGCTGGAGCCACAGCCCCGAGGCAGAGGGCAGAGGAGGCCTGGGTGCTCGGCCGAGGCCTGCGCAGAGGAGCACCATTCGGGAGGCCGAGGCAGGCGCGCCTCCAGGCTGTGGGCGGTGGAGTGAAGGCCGGGCGCGGGCAGAGGCGTCGGTTGTGCGTCTCTGGAGAGCTGCAGGGAGGGAGACAAAGAACAAGACTGGGGCCGCATCCGAATAGTGACCTCGGCATCCACCCCGCCTGCCCCAGTCCCCGCCGCCTCATCCCAACCTCGCTCAGCCCCGAGACCCGGTCCCTGCCCCCGGCCCTCCCGGGGCCGCCGCGCCCCCTCCGCCCCTCCGGATTAGCTATGTACCCCCAGCCTCGCCTCTCTCCTGCCACGATTTGTCCTCCGATCTCCAATCCCACACTCATTCACCATTCCAAAGTCCATCCGCAGCCTCCCAGTATACCAAGGCGCAAGTCTGATCGGCGGTAAATCTTACCTCGGCTTACCCTCCGTGAGCGCAGCTCCCAGGTACCAAACAATCTACCCCCGCCCTCCCGCAACTAGCTGGTCCAACCAAACGCGACGGGCGAAGGCGGAAACGGAAATATGTCATGGCGTAATGTGCACGCCCACTCACGCTCCCCCGCAGGCCTGGCTCGGTCTAGACCGTAGATCCTCTACCTGCTGGCCGCCGGTTTCCGTACAACATGGTGCCTCTCGGTGTTCAGCCTCACCTGACTTTGTTTCTAGCCCATTCTCCAACAAGGGTAAATGAAAGTAAAACAGAGTGTGTTTCTGAGGAAAAATAGCACGGGCGATGGTGATCGAGAGTCACTTATAATAGGCGAGAACCAGAAATACACTGGAAGTTAGAAAATGGCTTCACAAATGGTGCTGCCATCTTGCCCCGGCTTCTGGCGGTAATAAGCCACTTCCGTCTTCAACCTGGGAGGCGGGAGCAACGCGGAAATGAGCTCACCGTCTGCTGCGATGTCGGGAGGTTCAGATGAGGGTTTGGTGTCGCGGGTTCATAAAGTCGTTTGCCTGAAGTTATTTTGCTCACTACACGAGGTCAGCTGGAGCCTCACTAGCGCCCTCCGACGGGGCAGCTCCGTTGGGTAAGTGTGGCTTGGGGCCCTCCGTCGCCACCCACTCCCTCCTTTGGTGTAGTGCTGTTGCCTCCGAGCATATTGCCTTGGACAGTTTAGCAACTTGGTCAACACTAGCGCGTCCGCAGCCCCACCAGGGCTCCCTGAGCTAGTAAAGTAAGGATCTAAAGAAAAATAAGTACTTCCCAGCCTTGGGCAGCACTCCCCATCATCCACCTTCTCTGTAGCTGTAACTCCTTGGTCTGATACAGATAAAATTGACAAATACATCTGTAAGTGAAATTTAGACACTCTTCTTTCAAGGCAAATTTACGAAACTATCTGCCTTTGACTTGTTCCATAAACCCACTTGCTATGTCACTAGAAAGACCACCCCCTTAGACAGAATGTATGCAATCTGGTACTTCTTTTTTCAACGTTCTTCCTTTGGACAGGAGTCCGTTGAGCCTGTGAACACCTTAAACCTGAAATAAAGTTACTGTTTCAGTCTGTTTGCCTCTCCAGGCTCTTGGATTTCCGAAACGGTGGAGCAGGAAGAAGTGTGGAGACTGGACTCCCTGAGTCGCACAGGATCTCCCAGGACATGGAGCAGCAAATGGACCAGAGTCTCCCCTTTGCTTTGTCAAACATTAGTGTCCCTGGGCATTAGTTATGTCAGTGAACACAGATTACACTCATTAAGTACTACAGTCAGGGAAGGAGTAGAGCTCTGTTCCCACTTACACAAAAGTAGCTATTTAGGCATTTTAGGGAGAGTGGGTCATGTGATCCAGCCAGCTCCGTCAGCAGGTGGGTAGTTACTCATGTTAGGTCTCTCTCTTGTGAAAGAAAAATGGTCAGTACTCCTTAAAGAGCAGTAAGGAAGAGCCTAACATGGTGGAATAAATACATCTACTCCTGTGGCTTCACTTTACTGTAAACCTGATGCACTGTGACCATCCCTTGTCCACAGGGGATGCCTTTTGGGTTGGGATAGAGTGTCCACCATACTGTGAGGTCCATGATGGGCATATGATGCCTCATTTACCTCTACATTTCATTCCACAGCCAGGTGCAGACTCTGGCCCTAGTTAAACTTTGGCTCAAGGATGTTGCTGGTGGCCAGGCAGTTGTCTAATGTACTGGGTCCTGGGTTTGATCCCCAGAACCGAAGCCAAAAAGTTGCAAAACGAGGGTTTCTTTTATTCAGCCTGAAGCTTCTTGATTTCCACTCCCAACACCTTTGCTACCTACCATTCTCAGTAGCCCACAGGATTCTGCGCCTTCTCTGTGCACAGTGGCCTCAGTCTGGGTCTGGAGTGGGTCCTCTCCCTTCCTGGGCAGCCCTCTGCTCAGCCTAGGCCCATAACACGCGCCAACAGCCTGTGTTTTGTGACAGTCATGGTTGCTTCCATCCACAGACACTGATACCAAGTTGGCTGCAGGTTGCGTCACTGACATCTGCGATGACCTGGAACGTGATGATCTCATGGTTGTTTACACATGAGGGTGGGAAGGTCTGGGCTCTGCTCCCTCTGTGTGTCCACAGGGACTCAGCTCTGTTGTCTCTAGCACTCAGCCCACTTCCTAGCGGGTATTCAGAAACCAAATTCAGACCCCAAGTGCAAGGCATACTGTGGAGGGTAAGCTAGGGCTCGTTCACACAAAAGTCTGGCCCGGATGTGTGACCACTGAGACAAGACTGGAAAATGCTTATGGGAGCACAGGGTGGTGATGAGGACCCCGAGGAAGAGGGTGGGCATAGGAGTGTGTCCTACGCTGAAAGCCATGCAGACCTGTGAGGAATTACCCATCTGGGGACCTGGAGAGAACAGACAACAGAGGAAGGGCCTGGCTGTCACACCAGGAGCACAAGCCTGCACATTGAGTACACTCCTTTTCTGACTAGGCTGGAATTCAAGGATTCCCTAAGCAGGTTACCACCCTGTGGGGATCTGGAAAACATTTCTGGGCATGTACGCAGTAGGCCCTGCACACATTCTCGAATATTTCCAAAACTTGCCCAGAGGGAAGGACCCGTCTAGGAGCAAAGAAGGGACCGAGGGCCTGGAGGGAGAAGCTGACTTGGGATAGAAAGTGGTCCTGAGCACTGGCCCTGGGGTTTGTTTACAGGGTCCTGAGCACCACCTGGCAACCAGTGACACAGACGCAGTGGGGTGAGCAATTGACTGGAGCTGTCAGACCTTGGCCAGATGGGTCAGAGGCGCAGAGCCCCAGCAGCCAGCTAGGCAGCCGCTTGCGGGGCTGGGAGGGGCTCACTGGCCATTGGAGCACCTGGGGAGATGTGTCTGCTCATAGGGGCGCCTCAGTTCTGGCCCGTTGTGGATCCCCAGGGTCTCCATCCCGCTGCACGTGCCTTGGAGTGCAGAGCACACGTGTTTAGGAGGCCGGAGTGGGCGGGTGTCTGGAGGTCTGCAGGGGTGCCCCAGGCCGCTCCGGCTCCAGTCTTTGCTTGTTCGGCGCAGCGATGTTGCTGCCTCCGGGTGCGCACCTATCCACTTGATAGCTTGCTGGGCAGGAGCTGGCACGGGCTGAGCTGGACGCCCCCGGGTGCCCTTTTGGCCTGTGTCGAGCAGGGCTGACCTGGCCGTGTGTGCTCCCCATCCCCGCATTTCCCAAAGATTATCTGAGCTGCTAGCAGACGTTGTTGGGGTGAGGGAGGTGTCGGTCTTATTTCCACTAGCCCCTACGCTGGCCAGGCCGGCATGTGGGAGCAGCTTTTCCTGAAGTGTAGACATTTCACCCCATGGTGTGGTTCTCAATTCCATCCCACTCCTCACCATCTAGGGGCTGCGGTCTAAGACACCCAGGAATCGATATTTGCTCTTGTCTTCACCATTGGTTAAAAGTAATGCAGAGTGAAGGGGGTGGGGCACCGAGCGCAGAGGTTACTTCTGGCCAAGTGAAGCATTTTGATGAAGGAGGGTTTCCCGAGGGGAGAGTGTGCAGCGTAAAGCAGCAGACACGTCTCTCTCCACAGCTGTCTGTCTGAGCAGTGGGGGCGCCTCTCAGGAAGGGTGGTCCAGCTGCGGGCCTGGGCGATAATAAATGGCATCTGCTGCTCACAGGGCTCTGAGGAGTCCCAGTTCAGGCCTCTGTGGACTGTGGACTGGGCCACCCTTCCTGTGTCATTTGCCTGACTTGGAAAGGTCACCGGGTCAGACATTTGCAAGCTTAAATTTTCTTAAAAATAGGTAAAATTTAATAATATGCTTCATTTAACACTATATATCCAAGAACTTCAACCCTCATCTGTGCAGAGCATTACTGCTGAGGTGTACAGTGCCCTCACCTTCGCTCTCTTGCACCCTGTGCATCCAGAACCCCTGGCCTCTCCACCCTCCCGGGAAGCGTGGGTGGCTGCGTGGATGCCCAGTGCAGAACCCTGAACTGACTGCAGCACCTCTATGGTCAGTGAGCTGGTGGTGAAACACCTGGCCGCAAGAATACACCTGGCCACCACAATACAGCAGCCCACCAGACCCAGAAGCTTGTCTTGAACCTATTATAAAGGTTGTTTCCCATTAGCTCCCCCTGGTATATTTCCATTAGCCACATGTAGACTCATTTGCAAGTGTTGCATCTAACTGTCAAGACTTGTGGGGGAGTCAAGTTCTCCCTTTCTCCAAGTTGCCCTGCGCCTTCCCTTTCCTAGACAAAGGAACCTTCGACAACTTCGAAACTCCGCTAAGAGCGTGATTCCACAATGGACTAGCAATGGTTCCTGCTGGACATAGTTTCCTTTTCCTTCAGGTTTGCACCCAGATAGAGTCCTGTGTTGCTGTGCTGAGTGGGCTGAGGCCACAGAGACTTGACAGGCACCGAGCCTCACCCAGCAGGAACAGAAAGAACCTCTCACCTCCCCAGGTGAAGGCTGGGAGCAGGGCCCGACTGGACATCCAGGGAAGGCACAATACTGCTGTCTTTGGCATTTAGGGTTAGCCACTGGTTTCCAGGGCTTCTGCTCTTAGGACAAACATCCCTTTGAGCTGAAGTCCAGCTGGATCCCCAGCCAAGCGACTGAGTGAAAACCCCTCCTGGACTCAGGGTCCCCTCTGAAGTTTGGCAGAGGCGTTACAGCCCAACTTCTGTAGTTCTATGCCTGCTTGGCAAGTGCAAGGTCCTGAGTTCGATCCTGGGTACCACACACACACACACAAATCCTCTTAGCGATTCATCAAAACCCTGTCTCAGATAAAACATTTGGTTAATTATTACTTCAATAAGAAAAAAATACACTGATACACTGTCAGCTAAAACATGAATGGGAGTCATGATTATAATTCTTCCTTTTGAGTCAGGGTCAGGGTATGTTGCCCAGCTGGCTTCAAATGTACTCCCATCTCCTGGGAAGGTAAGCTAAGGATGATCTTAAGTGGGAGGCCACCCCGAGCAATTTAGGGACCCTGCCTCCAGATGAAAAAGACTAGGGATTGCTGAGTCACACAGCACTTGCCTAGCTGGTGTAAGACTTTGAGTCTGACCTTCAGCAGCTGCAGCAAAAACAAAATAAAAAGAATCATCTTTTAATAAAATGTCTGCAGGTTAAAGTATTCCACAGGCAGTTAGGTATGGTGGCATATGCCTATAATCCCAGCAGTCAGGAGGTTGAGGCAGGGAGATCTCCATGAGTTCAAGGCCAGTCTGGACTACACAGTGAGGCTATCTCAAAACAAATGGACAAAAGAGCAAAGCAGAGCGGTGCCATGGGGTAGCAAGTATGGCAAAGTGGTGTGAAAGCTGTGATACCAACTGCTCTTCCTGGAGTTTTGTTTGATAATGACCCCCAAAAACCCTTCCTCCAGAAATTCTTTCTTCTCTGTCCCTGCTTGGTTCTATACCCAGCTTCTCCCTGCTTCAGCCTGCAGGGCCCAGTGCATCCATCTTCTCTAAGAGCCTGGTGCCACCGCTGCAGGTCTGCTACCTTTCAAGCTCTGTTCACCCATCGTTTATCAGTGTGGCTCCGCACTGCTTGGGCCAGGTCTAGGTTGCCCTAATCAGACAGGCACAACAGGTGTCTGGGGCTGTGGCAGTCTGAGGGCTGCCCAAGGATGCTCCCTGGGAGAGCTCCAGGTCAGAGGATTCTGGCATCCCTGCCCCAGAGAGCTGTGGACTGGGCACACAGTCTGAGATAGGACAGCCTCCCGACCGGGCCCACAAAGTGCTGTCCATGCCCAAGCTGGGGCACCAAGTGGAACCCTGGATACCTTGAAGGTGGACAGGACTGAGGCACACCTTGGGAGGCTCACATGCTGCCAGAGTGCAGCCCCATCTGCTGCCCCTTGTCCTTCTGGACCTGGCTAGGCTCTGGCTGGTGACTCAGAAAGGGGGTGTCCTACATCCCAGTGGGGACCCCTTAAGTATTGACCCACAGTGCTGCTTGGTGGCACCAAAGGGGATGCCCTCTGTCCCATATTGCCAACACTCTAGGACTGGCATGGCCTGCCCTCCATCCTGCCTGTGGTACACGGACGCCCTGCACTGTCCTGTGGCTCTCAGGGCAGAACTTGGGGGTGGGCAGTCACTGGGCCTTGGGATTGTCCCCTGCCAAGGGCATAGCACATGCCCCAGGGGTGGCAGAAGCCCTGGAAGTGCAGGCTGCTGTCTGGCTCAACTC
>PVIC010017149.1:0-33068 GCA_004025085.1 Thryonomys swinderianus | reverse complement strand
AGACAAGAAGAGTACAGAGATGAGGAGAGAAAAGGCGACAGTAGCACGGAGGTATGTGGGGGAGTCACGGAGTGGGGAAACTGAACAACGAGAGAAACAAGTAGAGGAAGAAGAAAAACAGCGGCTGTAGGAGGGCTCCGCAAAACATGGGAACCAGGGGACCGGTCACCGGCTCGGGGGTCTGAGACCGAGAGTCCTGCAGGGTCCGAAAAGGAAAGGTGGACCAGGCAGACGGGGTCCAGCGGCACCGAGAGAAGTGGGCCGCAGCGGGCGGAGTAGCCAGGAGGCCAGTCACCGGCCGGGGGTCTGAGACCGGGACCGCAAGGGCCGGAGTGCTCACCCGAGGTGGGGGAGGGTGGCCCGCAGCAGCGCCCCACGTTTGGGCGCCACTTGTCTTTGTTGTTTAGTCCAGTGGGGTTGCGCTGGCGGGAGGGTGAGCAGGGACGCTAGAATCAACACACCCACTCTTGGTCGAGGGAGGAAGCTTCCCTTTTTTTTTGAGACAGGGTCTCGCTTTGAAGTTCAGGCTGGCTCTGAGCTCACTATGTAGCCCAGGCAAGCCTCGAACTCAGCAATCCTCCTGCCTCTGCCTCCCGAGTGCTGGGATTACAGGCGTGAGGCCCACGCCCGGCAGGAAGCTTCTCTTTATTGCACATAAGGTTTTGGCTTTTATAGAGGATGGGAGGGGAAAAAGGGAGCATGTCCCGAGGGGATAGGTGGGCTCCTGGTGACACGGGTTGAAGTGGTTGGGTTAGCCATGTGATGGGGCTATTTATGATTGGAGGCTATCTTTGCGTGTGTTGTTGTGAGGATATTGGTGCTGGGCAACAAAGAAAAATCATTTGAAAAGCACAAGAAAGCACATGTACATAGGGAGTGGGAGATTGTGGGGTGGGTAGGGACATGGGTAAAAATGAGAATTAACTTGTGTCATATACTGGTACAAATTCCCCAGTGTGGAGTGTGATTGTGAGCTGTCCATAAAATGTACCAATAAAGAATTCAATTAAAAAAAAAGATATTCCAGCCTATGGGACAAAGTAAGCTGAAAATAATTATTGTCTCTCCTTCATTTGAGATTTAGTGAGTCTTCAAGGGAATGGCCTAAAAGTCAACTCTTTCACATCCTACCCTCTCCTCAAAATACTGTCGCACACATTTCATCACATTGCTGTGCTGCTTAAGTCACAAATACCTCACTGTGCTGTCCATTTAGCAAGTAGCTTAGCCTCATGATGCACGCAAAGTCCTCTGATTTGGTTCCTTATGTTAAGTAAAGCCACACAACCAGATTTAAAAAAGAATAAGAGCCCTGTAGAGAAAGAAACAAGCATAGCTTCGTTCCAGTGCTCCTGCCACCCCACTGAACTCCATTTGTATTGTGGGTCTTGTGTTCGTCTTTGTTGTGCCTCAAATCTCCAGTTGATGGATGGTTTTTCTTTCTGTGGAGTGAGTTTGCCATAATGCTGCACACTACCTGATGACTTATCTTTGAATTTTTGCAAGCCGAGTCATTCTGGAGATGCTTCTCCATTTTAAAAAACCCTTATCTTTTACCCATACCATCTCATAACTAGTTTATGCACTGGTTTTCATGGAAAAGGTGATAATTTTGGGTCCAGTCTGATGTGATGGGGGGTTGAGGGTAGTGGTGAAGTTGGCAGATAATGTTAGCAGATGGGGCTATTAAAAGGGAGTTGATTCAGGGCCAGGCATGGTGGCTCATGCCTGTAATCCCAGCACTCGGGAGGCAGAGACAGGATTGCTGAGTTCAAAGCTTGCTTAGACTACATAGTGAGCTCAGAGCCAGCCCGAACTACAAAGCGAGACAGTCTCATAAAAAGAAAAAGAAAAAAAAAAGGGAGTTGATTCAATCTGATACAAAGATCCTCAACAATTTGTCTGACCCCATCTGTTTGCGGTTGTGTTCACTCACTATTTAAAATGCTATGCAACTTAGAATACAGTGATACCCAAGTACTGAACAAGTCTGGTTCTATCAGGCATTAAATCATCATGAATATTGCTCTCTGTATTATAAGAGGCTTCTCTTAGTTTCTGTGTGATGAATTTTTTTTTTTTTTTTTTTGGACAGGGTCTCGCTTCATAGTTCAGGCTGGCTTTGAGCTCACTATGAAGCCCAGGCAAACCTTGGACTCAGCAGTTCTCCTGCCTCTGCCTCCTAAGTGCTGGGATTACAGGCATGAGCCACCATGCCTGGCATTGTAATATGTGGTACTGATTGCTGGTGGGTGTGAATCACCATACCTGGTATTGTTGTATGTAGTTACTGAGATCAAACACTAGGCGGGTGCCAGAACCACTAAGCTAAATCTCTGGCCCTGATAAAATCTTTTATAAGAATTACATATTCTCTGTTGGAGTTTTTATGATTTTTTTCATAAACATATTCTCTGTGTATACCATATACATGTTATATAAATACACTATGTTACAGTTTTATCTATATCTATGTATATGTATAATATCCCCTCCAAGAGAATATTCTTTAACTTCAGGGATTGTGGAGTCTCATTCATCTCTAAGTTTTTTCTCTTAACAGGTAATACATATTCAATTTCTATTAAAAAGAAACAGTACGATGATTCAAGGGGATATAACTTCTAATGGCTATATTCTGATTAAGACTCTGGAAGGAATCCCTGAAGCTGATTCATAAGTCTGTGTTACTCAGCGTGGAAGTGTAAGGAAAAGTATGTACTAAGTCTAAAGAACAATCAAACTTTGGGTCACTTAACTAGGATACCGTTCACTTTTCATCATTTGCAGTCTCCATTTAACTAAAGCATTGCAGATGGATTTTCATTGCTCTCTTGTTACCTTTAAACGTGAGAAATTCCACTCTGAGCACATTTTATTTGTGTCTAGATGTAGTGACCTTGGAGGAACAGAAAAACAAGTTTTATTTGGAGTGTTGTCAATCTGTGCTCGGGTAATTTGGGGAGAAATTTCATCTTTGTAGCTACTACTCCTCTCTTCTTATTCATAGTGTTTCCTCAAGTGGGTTAAGTGGGCTTTCACTGAAGACTTTCCTAGAATATCTGTAGCCTTCAAAGTAAAACAAAGATGGCTCTTGCTGCAGTAGAGTGTGAAGAAGGCTGGCTGAAGAATGCATCTTGAAGAAGCTTCACCTAAGGCTGCAATCTGGTCCTGTGTCTACTTTGTGCTGTGCAATCCTAAGTGCTGGAGGTAGAATGAAGAGAAAACACATGCATAACGTTTATGCTTTGGTAAGGCATACTGTTTAAAAAATCTCCTAAGAACATGGGTAGTGAGCTGTCATAAAAGAAAACACAGTGCACTTGTGGCTTTCTAGACATGATACTACTTACACTCAATTAACCAGAGCAACAACTAAGTCCCAGTAAAGCTAAGCTACTGTGATTAAAAAATATTTTTAAAAAATGAGTCCTTAGGTCTGGAGTTTTAGCTCAGTGGTTCCAGTGCCTGCCTAACAAGCACAAGGTCCCTTGTTCGATCCCCGCATACAATAACCACATACAACAATACTGGGTGTGATGACTCACGCCCATCAGCAATCAGGACTACATACCACAATGCTGGTCATCCTGGCTCATGTGTGTAATTCCAGCACTTGGGAGGCAGAGGCAGGAGGATTGCTCAGTTTGAGGTTTGCCTGGGCTCCATAGTGAGCTCAGGGCCAGCCTGAACTACAAAGCAAGACCCTGTCTCAAAAAAATAAAAAAAAAAAAGAGTCCTTAATCCATTTAGCCTTAGTAGTAGCTTGAATACTTCCTCATGCAATAAATTTCTAGTAGAGATGATTGACAGGTTATAAAATTTAGCCTAACTAGTATCTAGCATGACCAACACCTCTTAGAGAACATCTATAACATTTGGAACAATAAAAATCTGAGCGAGAATTATCAGTCTTAGTGGAAAATCTGCACTCCAAGGTGTCTTTGGTAGTCTACACCATGCTTTCATCCTGAACATTTGTTAAAATAGATGAAGTGCAATGGTGACAGCTTGAATAGGATCCTTGTCCACGAGTACTGTAACTTGACTGAGACAAATGTGGGCCTGTTGTCAGAAATAATTGTGTCTGGCAGCTTGTGTACTATAAGGAACTGACGCAGAGTCATACTGTCACCACAGAGTCCTAAGGTAGAAGCAAAAGCACTTGAAGTCACTGTGGGATGCAGTACACTGAAGGGAAAAGTTTTTATCTCATAAAGCAAAATCAATGGGAAGTTCTGATCCAAAGTTTTTGGTCTTTACCCACATGAAAATTAGGTGTCTTAGGTAGTTATGCCAAGCAGCTTGGCATGTGGCATACACTAACTTCCTTTAGACTTTTCAATATCAGAATCAATGTGAGGCCATCAAATAGTGCTTCTAGCCAAAGCTTTCAAGTGCCTGATTCCCAGATGTGCTATGTGTAGTCAAGCCAAGATGTCTCCTGCAATGTTAATGCTCCTTCTTTACAAATGTTAACCTTGTGGTAAGAAAATTGATGTTGGTACTTTGAGGTTGAGTTTTTTTGGTCAGTTTTCCTAATTGTCTTCCTGACTTAAACCTTATGACAAAACACAATCTGGGTTCCTTTTAATTAACTTATTTCAGCAGGCTGAAGTAAGAATCAAAGAAATATTCTTTTATCTAATCTCCCAGTTTGGAGTGGCACAAATATTTAGATACAGCTGGGGATGAGGACTTTCCAAGTATTAACGATTGATGGTGTTCTCCAAACTGCACTGGATGGTAGGATTAGTTGAGAATATTAATCACTATGCAGACTTACCATATATATTCACCTACAAATTCTTAATATGGAACACTGAAAGTGCCAAGATTGACAGGAACATAATACAACTTTTTATTTGTTTTAATATGGAAGCACCATTTTAAGGAAGGATCTTAGCAAACAACTTGAAGGGGCATCAACTTTTTCAGTAAACCATTTGAATTTTTTTAAGATAGGAGAAAATAATTTTATTTGTCAATTATGGATTGTCTACCTGCAATATCTAAGAGTCTGAAAAGAAAAGTTATTAGGACAAGGCAGGCTAGAACTGGGAAATTTACAAAATAAGTATATAAAAGCAGCTGTTTCCTATTTGTTTTCATAATGTTAGTAAAACACTAAGATACCATCTCACTCCACAAAGAGTGGCTGTTATCTTGAAATTAGCCAGGAACAAATGCTAGTGAGGCTGTGGAGTTTTCCCACTGTTGATGGGAATGTAGAATAGTACAACCTCTATGGAAGTCAGTGTGGAGATCCCTAAAAAAACTAGGATTAGATGTCCCATTTGACCCTGTTATTGTCCTGCTAGGAATATATAAAAGAGAATTAAAAGAAATGTATCATAGGGAAATATGTGCACCCATGTTCATAGCAGCTCAGTTTGTGATAGCTCAGTTTTGGAATCAACCCAAATGCCCATCACCTGGAGACTGGATAACGATGTGCCTTTTTATAAAATGGAGTATTACTCTGCCTTAATGAATGATAAGTTTGAGTTATTTATACTCAAGTGGATGTACCTTCAGGACATACTCATAAGTGAAATAAATAGGTCACAGATGTGTAAATATTGTATCTGTTCTCTGGTATGCAAATCTGAAGATGTTAATGAGTTCTAGAATGTATGATGGATATTGTGAAATAGAAAATATTCAAAGGGAAATATGGAATGAGTAATGAAGGGTAAGAAAAAATGTGATGGTAATAAAAAAAGGGAAACAATATATTTACAGGTGGAGGTTGTGGGATGGGTAGGGGAATGGAAGAAAGTGAGAATTAAATTATGTTATACTGGTAAAAAATGTTAGTAAAACAAGAAAAGACTTATAAATTAGCAAACCTAAAAATTTCTTGCAATTATAATTTAACTTAAGAATAAAAAAATATTCAGGACCTAGAAAAAAACAGAAACAAAAGTGACAGTGATAGAACAGGTGTTACTGAGGGGTGGAAGGGAGAGGGACTTAAACTTGGGATTGGAGATTCAACAGCTTAAATTGACCTATGTGTTTACTTAATGCAACATGGTCAGAACCTCAGAAATATTTTTGTCTAATTCTATTTTAATATCTTCATTGTTTAGCATTTTTCAGTCTTATACCTTATTAAAGTCATCAAGTTATTTAGCCTACAAGATTTCCCACAATTTTGGATTTGTTGAATGCATTTCCATGATGTGGCTTAAAATTTGTGTCTAACTCTTTACTCTCAATAAGCCACGCATAGGCACAGAAGCTTGATCACATCCATGTTTGATGTGTTGGCAAGAATACTTTATTTAGGACGCTGAGTTCTCCCATCACATCATGTCAGGGAGTACATTATGTCTGATGTCCCTTTATAAGGTGATAAAATTGATCAATAGGTGGCTGACTCGACTCTTCCATCATGAAGTTCCCCATCAGCTTGCCGCCTAACACTTTAGTGGTCACTGTTGATTGTTGCATTTGTTTGTTCACTAGAACTGTAAGATGGCACTGTTGTAATTCAATAATTCCTTTCTACTGAATGGGAAGAATTCTTTTGCACTGAATTTTGTTCTTCATTATGTTAAGAACATTTACTGTGATCTCGTCATTACAAAACAGAGATACAATTTAAAACAAAATTTTAAGTGCTCAAGGTAATATTGATAACTGTTGGCAGGATGCAGTACAGAACTTCATTTATTTGTTTGTTTATTTTAAAGTTTTTTTGAACAAGCCCCTGCTTTGTAGTTCAGGCTGGCCCTGAGCAATCCTCCTGCCTCTACCTCCTGAGTGCTGGGATTGCAGGCATGGGCCACTATGCCCAGCATGAGTTTTAGAATGAGGTTAATTTGGACAACTGAGCATTTATAGCCACTGAAAGGCAACTCCTTTCTCTTCCTTTCTCAGTATCTAAAAATTACCTCTTTACTGTTTGTGTAAGTTTGACTACTGTCAATACCTGAGATTAAATGGCTGAGATTAAAATCCTGTTCTATAGGTTCACTCATGTTTTTGCACATAGAAGAATTTCTTGCTTCTTAAAGTCTTAATAACATTCCATGTAGTTTCATACTTTTCTTCATCCACCTGTCAATGAACATTTAGTTGTTTCCATAGCTTGAGTACTGTGATAAAGCTTCAATGAGCATGGAAGTGCATATATAACTTTAGAATCCTAACTAATTCTTTAGATATACCACAAAGGTTGGATCGCTGGATCACATGATACTTCTATTTTTAATTTTCTTCAGACACCTCCATATTGTTTACCACAGGGGCTGCAGCATTTTACATTTTCACCAACACCATACAGTGGTTCCAATTTTTTTTTTTTTTTTGAGACAGGGTCTCGCTTTGTAGTTCAGGCTGGCCCTAAACTTACTATGTAGCCTAGGCGAGCCTTGAACTCAGCAATCCTCCTGTCTCTGCCTCCCGAGTGCTGGGATTACAGGCATGAGCCACCACACCGGGCAGTGGTTCCAATTTTTCAATATCTCTGTCACCATTTCTTATTTAATGCTGCTGTTGTAATAGCCATCTTAGCAAATGTGAGGAAGTATGTCATGAACTTCATTTGCATTTCTCTAAGGATTTGTGATATTGCGCATTTTCCCATATATCTGGTAGTTAAGTTTATGTCTTACTTAGAGAAATATTTATTGACATCCCTTGCCCATTTTTTATTTTTTTTTTGAGACAGGGCCTCACTTTGTAGTTCAGGCTGGCCCTGAGCTCATTATGTAGCCCAGGCAAGCCTGGAACTCAGCAATCCTCCTGTCTCTGCCTCTGGAGTACTGGGATTTCAAATTTGAGCTACCACGCCTGGCACTGTGGTATGTGGTATTGATTGCCAGTGGGTGTCAGTCACCACGCCCAACATTGTATGTGGTACTGGGATCAAAGTGGGCCTTGTGCTTGCGAGGCAGGCACTGGAACCACTGAGCTAAATCTCCGGCCCCCTTGCCCGTTTTTTAAGGATTGGGTTTTCCTTTTGCTATCAAATTGTAGAAGTTCCTAATATATTTTGTATATTACTCCCTCATTAGTTATATGATTTACAAATATTTTCTCCCACTCAGTAGGGTGCCTTTTTATTCTGTTGATTGTTTTCTTTGCTGTGCACAATCTTTTAAATTTAATGTAGTTCCACTCACTTTATTCTGTTTTACTGCCTGTATTTATGATATCATAGACAAGAAGAGATCATTGCCAAACTCAGTGTCATCAAGATCGCCCCTTATGTTTTATTCTATGAGTTTTACATTTCTAGGTTTTACATTTAAATCTTTAATCCATTTTGAAGTTTTTATTGAGTGCATGTATCGTACTATATGGTAAAGGTGTGGTTTTATGATTTGCATGTCTCTTTTTTCTGTTCTCTTTGTCCATACATTATCAAGCCAGCACCATATGTTCTTTGGATTACTGTAGTTTTGTAGTATGTTTTGAAGTCAATAAGTGTGGTATGGTCAGCTTTCTTCTTTCTCAAGATTGCACTGATTACTTTTCTTTCTTTTGTGGTCACATATTAATTTTAGGCTTTCTTTTCTTGGAAGTTACCTGTAAAAATAATATGAAATGTAGATTCACTTAATTCTAGGAATTGAACTCAAGACCTTGTGCTTGCCAGGCAGGTGCAGTGCCAGTGAGTTACATCCCTAGCCCTTGAAGTGCTGGTATTAAGGCACCTTTTCTATGAGAAAGACAGAGAACAAACCCAGATTCTCTTTCATAATAAGTTTTGTGAATAATTTCAGTTCTCTAAAATTCTCTAGAAATAATCATTGAATTGTTTTAAATGTCATTATAATTATTTATTAGATTTCTATCACTGTGACATTAAACAACTTAAAGAAGAAAAGGTCCATTTTGGTCCAGTCTATAGTTGGCTGCCTCCAAGGCAGCAGGGTCATGGTGAGCATGACGGAGGCTGGCTGCTTGTGTCAAGACAGCTGAAAACCAAGAGGGAAGGTGCTGGTGGGCTCCCTCCCTCTTTATTCCACCCAGCACCCCTCTTTACTGGACTGTGTACCTAATATTCATAGGGTCTTTTGCCTTCAGTTTGCTGACCCAGATGTTGAACATCATAGTCCAAAACACAGATTAAGCCATAGCATGTGGCATAAAGGAGCCTCATACCTAATAGTAGAGGAGACACTCAAACCTGTGATGACTCCTCAGTGGTAAGTGCTGCCAGAAGTGACCACAGGGTGCTGTCATAGGAACCCGAAGGAGGACCTCTGACGCAGAGCACAGGGCTCAGGCTGTGTCCTAAAGATGGGAAAAAGTTGAGCAGAGTAACTGTGGAGCCAAGAGGTTCAGGGAGAGTGGGAGGTGTGAAAGGAATTCCATGGATGAGGAAATGAGAGCACAGACCCTATAGAGATGACACTGGGAAACTGGCAGAAAGGTCTTGTCTGCTGGAAGCCCTTTTACGCTGGGCCACGCTGTACTTGAGAGTGGAGCAGATTCCCAATGACTGAGCAAAGAAGGGACTTCTGAGACTGTCATTCCAGCATTAGACTTCAGAAAAAACTACCCTTCGTTCCATTGTTCACCCACACTGCAGAGTGATGCATAGTCCATACTACTCTCAAGCATATCATTAAGTAGCAGAACATTGGATATGCTACAAAATTTGCAGACATAATGAAATGGTATTATGAGTGTAAAAAAAGACTAGCAAATAAGACTATGGTCCAAGTACCCAAAATTTAGCTAATACCACCCCACCCCAGCTTGTTGTGTTATCTAGTATGGAAGTTTCAAAGGAACAAAAACATGAATTTTGCTTTTTTGGTCCCATTATCCTATATGACAGAGATGCAGACATTTAAATCTAGATGGAAGAGTATATTCAGTTGTAAAGCCCCCCAAAATCATGGCCCTCAGAGCAGTACTACACATATTTACATTTCAGTTTAAAAATAAATACCAGATCTTATGCTAAAATTTTTCCTATTGCGTGCTATTATTTATGGTAGCTATTGTTCATAAAGAGCTTTGGCAGGCAGTGTTCTATTGCTTTATATGAGTTACCTCTATTCATTCTTATTTTGGTACCAGGATCAAACTAGGGACCTTGCACTTGTGAGACAGGTGCTGGAACCACTGAGCTAAATCCCTGACCCTCCTCTATTCATTCTTATAACTTCTCTATAAGTAATAACTTATACTATTATTGTTTTACAAATAATGATACTGAAGCAACTATAGAGTGATTATATTAGGGGTTATAACTAGTGAATAGAATGGTTAGGTTTACATTCAAGCAGTCTGTTTACAGACTTAATCACGTTAGTGACAAAAGCACACTGTTTCCCTCTCTTGGCATATAGAAAATGAAATAAATAAGTGAAAAGTTGAAAATACGTGAAAGAATATTTTATATTAAGAAATTTCCAACAATGAACATTTTCTTCTCTTAACAAACACATCTTGATATTACTGACAATGTATTTTGATCCCCTTTACAAAATTTTGAATAGTCTTTAATGCAGTCACCTTAAGATTCATTAATACCTGATGCTTAAGAGAGGAGCTATCTGCAGTCTCACAAGATATAGTAACACAGCTGGTTTGTAATAAATAAGGGCTGCTATTCCCACTTCCTGTCTGACATAAGATGCTATGAAACTTGGGTCATAGCTTTTGTGTTTTTGAGATCCAAAATAACCAGAGATCACTCTCATGAGATCATATTTAATTCTAGACCTGCTAAGCACCCCAAAAGTAAAAGACAGGATTGAGGTTGAATGTAATTCAGAGTATGTTTCTATGTGTACTCCAAATAGGTCTTTTTTTTTTCTATAACTGTTGCAGGTGGCACTATTATATACAAATATAGCCAGTCAACGTATTTCTTCCAATTTTACTGTGAGTTTCTTAATTTTCCAATGTTTATCTAATGCTTTGGTCATTTTTCTTTCATATGAAAAGCCCATTCTTTTTTTTTTTTTGAGACAGGGTCTCGTTTTGTAGTTTAGGCTGGCTCTGAACTCACTATGTAGTCCAGGCAAGCCTCAAACTCAGCAATCCTCCTGTCTCTGCCTCCCGAGTGCTGGGATGACAGGTGTGAGCCACCACTCCTGGCACTGTACTGTGTGGTACTGATTGCCAGTGGGTGTGGTGACTCAGTATTGTTGTATGTGGTTACCAGGGATTGAACCAGGGACCTTGTGCTTGCGAGGCAGGCGCCGGAACCACTGAGCTAACCCTCCGGCCTGAAAAGCCCATTCTTTATATATAAGGATAGCATTTACAAGGACTTGTAAGTACTCTTTAATTTCATGTCACAGTTAATTGGTTTTAGCTATATGTAAAAAGCAAAAACTGCTGAATCTCTTCATTGATATTGTGCTCTTCAAAATCTGCAGAAAAATCAAAAGCAGCATCAGAGTGATCAATGTAAGAAAAATAATTCTGAATATCTTAATGAATATATGAATCCACACAAATATAGCAACAAAATGAAATTTCAATTACTATATAATTTGAATGGTTTATTATGTTACATTTTGATTACCAATCTTTCAATGTAACAATTATTAGTTACAAAATCCTTTGCACTAGATTAAGTTATACTTGTTTTATATGTCAATATAATTTTTCTTGTGTTTTTTGTATATTTTATTAAATCAATGAGAAACAGGCTTAAACCACATTGTGTTATTTTTTTCATATTTGTTGGGAAGGAAAAAGGGAAGGAGAGTTGTTAAATAGTAAAAACACTAATAAAAGAAGACCTAAGAAGGAACAACTTAAAAGAAAAACTTAAATGAAAAACACAGAAAATAAGATTTTTAGGTAGTTCTGTTAATTTAGAAAAATGTATAAAATATAGTCTCTGGCATCTTTCTTAGTTATTATTATTGTTATCATTATTTACTAGTTTACTTTTACAACTCTGTTCCAATCTTTAATTATCTGTGCAATTAAGCTTATTTCTAAAAATCAAAATTTTAGGTAATCCCAGTAATTACAATTACATAGTTTTAAAAATATACCTATGGAGTTGGAGATTTAGCTCAGTGGTTCTGGCACCTGCCTAGCAAGCACAAGGTTTTGAGTTCAATCCTCATAATCACATACAACAATTTCAGGTGTGGTGACTCACACCCACCAGCAGTCAGTACCACATACAGTGCTGGGCATTGTAGCTCGCGCCTGTAATCCCAGCACTTGGGAGGCAGAGGCAGGAGGATTGCTGAGTTTGAGGTTTGCCTGGGTTACATAGTGAACTCAGGGCCAGCCTGAACTCCAAAGCGAGACCCTGTCTAAAATATATATGTGTGTGTGTATGACTTTTCCTATATCATTAGATATAATGAACATTTAGATGAGAAAAATGGTACCCTAAGTAAGAAAGTTGCCAATTTTTTCTTGTCCCCTTTGAGAGGAGGGCCAAATTGGATTTAGTTTAAATTGGGTATATTTAGAAGGCTAAAATATATCTTTACAGCAAAATAATTAAGAGTATGTCATTCAGATCCAGAAGAGTACAGCTTGTTTTGAAATCTAGTATACTAGATTTCTCTATTTTTTTTCCACTGATTTCCTGGAGGAAATAACTTACTTTTTTATGTTACTTAAGAAATCTTGCTTTTCTTGACATTGCCATCATCAGACTCTTAGTAGCTAGTCAATGGAAGTCACTATAATTCCCTTAAAGCTTTAACATAAGTTCCTTTCAGGTACATTGGTGATGGGTTTTATTTTTCTATGGTGCTTATTTGTGGTTCTACATAATTGGTTTTCTTTTTAAAATTTTGTTCCTTATCATACTGTCTTTTGCCATCATTTCTAGAATTTTTACTGAATCTGTGCTTAATATTCATTTTATTGAGTTCCCTTTGCTAGCACTCTCTTGTTTGTTAAAGAAGTTATACTTAATTATTTGAATCATTTAAAAAGAAACCAGAGGGCCCAAATTAGCTATTCCCGTTAAAATATACTTTCCCAGGGGAATCACTTGCTAAATACTTGTTTAGTTGCTCCCGTCTGTGAACACACAGTGGAAACAATGAAAAGACACAGGACATCTCGACTGCTTTCTGTATTTCAAAATATTTGTGATTTAAAACAAATCTCTCTATAGACCTCTACAATGATTTTCCAGAGTAGAAAACTACAAGCAAAGACTCAAGTGTCCAACCTCTTCTCATCTAAACTTACTTTTCTTAGGGAACTAAGATCATTTATAAAACTCACAGAAAGGCAGATTCATCTGTTACCATGTAACATCTCAAAGAGACAGCTCAATATGACAGTTGAGGGGATTTGCAATTGAAAGAGGAAAAACATGAGCAGAGTTGAGAGCCATATAATTATCCTTATTCACACTGTGACTAACTTTAAAGTGCTTTATTCAAAATGGTTACGCATGTACTTTTACCTCCATTCTTAACTGTGTGCTAATTCTGATTTTGGCATTTGTCTATAGAGTATATTTGTTCTTCCTCTTGAAAGGGAGTTGCACTGAATTTTCAGTGGTGTTCAAATCAGTTAATCATATTTCCCAATTATCCTAAAACTTTAGTTATTTGAATTTCAAGTTGTAGTGTTTGTAGAGAAAGCTTAGTATCTGCATTAAACATACAATCATGGTTAGGTAATTAGCATCATGAATGCTATAGTTTAATTCTGGCTGCCACTATTTTTGGCTTCAAGTATATATTGGTTTTCTTCATCCTAATAAGTTTAGAAGGAAAAACAACATTTTTGAATTCCATTTCTTGGTGCTTTTAACTATAAAATTTCCCCTTTTAAGTTTCCATTCATAATGTAAATGTGTTATAGTTCTCATCTATTGATTTATAAATAAATGTATTCTTGCATATTTTCCAAAAGATTAATGTGATTTACAATATAGTTTTCTGGGAGTGAGATTACACTAGTAATTAATTTTAAAAATCATTATTTATTTCTTTAGTTTATTGGGACATAAGTAGATTCAAAATAATACATCCAAAAGAACACATTGCATTTGAATATTGATCTTAGTTAAAAGTAGTGTTGAAGGAGCAATTTCATCTCAGTTTAGTCCCCATTTTAGTTGCCAGTGCACTCGTGACATTTTTTCTTCTCCCTTACGTAGAATTTCTCATCTATAAATTAAAGATATTAAGGAACTGTGAATATATGTTTTAAAAATAGGTTTCTGAAAATTTAAATTTTTGACGTTTTGGTTTTGATTTTCTAATTTAGCAATTTATATATGGTACAAAAGCATAGCTCAGAGAAGACAAGCAACTTTCACAAGACCTCAGTGTTTGGTAACAGCAAAGCAGGGCTCTAGGTGGGGAGTTTAGTGTTTTTGGCTTACAGTGCCTTTTGTTCCCTTGATTTGAAAAATTTTGGAAAATAGGTATATAAAACTTTAAACCCAGATGTGGATAGAAATGATCATTTATTTCTATAATTTATTAGTAACAATGTAAGCTTTATATACATAGAACTGTACTCTATATTTGCATGATTTAAACAGTTCTGTCCCTCTCCACCTCTTTCTTTTTTTTGTCCTTAAACTTTCTCTAAAATCCATACCAAAAGAAGAAAGACAGAAAAGCCAAAGGAGATATAGGAAAATGTATGGAAGCAGCTGTATGAAACCTGCTAGTGACATAGATTTTTTAGGGGAAAACATATTGACTGATCACCCTTACAGTGAAGACAAAGTCTGAAGTTTTTCAGAATATGATTTAAAGTGTGTAGTATGATCAAAATACCCTTGAAAATTCTATTTTAGACATTTTTGTAAAAGTTTCACTTCCTTAAAACTGGAGGTTCCATGATGAGAGATACTTTCTTAGAACCATTAGATCCATCTGTCATGAACTTAGACTGATTTGTGAAGAAACACTTAACCTCACCGTCCGTGCCATTTCTACCTTTTCTATGTTCCTCAAACTACATATTTCACTTAATGTATGAAAAATAAAGTAAGATATATTTGTTCCCATGGTGAAGAATTCAGTGCTAATATCTTGACAGAAGAAAAGTAAATTCAGTGATAGTGAGAATAGGAGTCAAAAGGTTGGTGGGGAATCCACAAGATAAGCTGTGAGGAGTAGAAGTCTGTAGTCATCGTGGCTAGGCACACTGGCAGCGTGAGGCAGGACTTTGTATGTGAGTCTAAACCAGAGTCAACAGAAAAGTCCTGACTTCAGGGATGTGATCAAAATAGTGATTGGGGTTCAAGATGGAGTGCAGATACCTGAAAGCACAACCGAGCACACGTGAACTACCTGGTGATGTTACTGGGTTACACTGAGTCAGCACTTCTTCAGTTCACTTCTCCAGAGACACCATTGGATTTATCATAGTGAAGGACTATGATTGTTGTTTTCTGAATGGGCCAGAAACCCTAACTATAGGACAAGAGCCCCAAACAAGCAAATAATTTTATAATACTTTCCAAAACTTATAATACTTTTTTGAATCATTATTGGTACATTTTATATACACATCATGATCCCACTCCACATTGAGAATTTGTACCAGTATACAACATGACAATTTTCACTTTTTCCCATTCCCCTGTCTATCCTATAACCCCCTATATACATAAGCTTTGTTTCCCTTTTTTATTTTTTACCACCACATTTTTTCTTTCCCCTCATTTCTTACCCCTATCCCCTTTTCCCTTTGAGTGATGCTTTTTTAAAAAAAATTAGTATGACTTTATTTGAACTTGAGTCTCACTATTTTACCCAGGCTGGTCTCAAACTCTTGGGCTGAGGTGATGTTCCCATGTCAGACTTCCAAATGCTAAGACTCTAGGCATGTGCCATCACATCCAGTTGCTTCTGTTTCTCCTCTTCTTCCTCCTGCTCTTTCTTCTTCTTAAATACTTTTCTCCTTTCCTACTTTTTAGCCTACTTCTTCTCTCTCTTTTTTTTCTCTTCTTTGGTTGATTCCAAATGGGTTTAGAAGCTATGAGATTTTTAAAATTTGACTCTTTATTGTTACATGATATATATACACACATCATGATCACACACATATTGAGAATTTGTATCAGCATATGACACAATTTAATTACCATTTTTCCCATTCCCCACCCATCCTACAACCTCCTGCCCCTATATCCATAAGCTTTGTTTCCCTTTTTTTATTGCCATCATATTTTTCTTCCCCTTTTTACTTACTCTATACCCCATTTCCCTTTGAATATTTTCTATTTCACAATATCTACCTTATATTCTAGAGCTCATTTACATCTTTAGTTTCTCATACCAGAGAAAAGATATGATATTTGCAGATCTGTGATCTATTTATTTCATTTATGAGTATGTCTTGAAGGTACATCCATTTGAATATAAATGACTCAAGCTTATCTTTTTTTAAGGCAGAGTAATATTCCATTTATAGAAAAACATATCTTCTTTATCCACTCTCCAGTTGATGGGCATTTGGGTTGTTTCCAAAACTGAGCTATCACAAACTGAGCTGCTATGAACATTATGCCACCTCATCTTTGACAAAGGAGCCAAATATCCTAAATGGGGGAAAGATAGCCTCCTTAATAAATGGCGCTGGAAAAACTGGGCTTTAGCTTGTCAAAGACTAAAGCTATATCTATCTCTTTCATTGTGTACTACATTAAAATCAAAGTGGATTAGAGTTCTAAATATTAAAAAGGAAACACTAAACCTTCTGTAAAACAGGTTAGGTAAACTCTTGCAGACATTGGTTTAGGGAAAGACTTTATGAACAAAACCTCTGTAACATGAGAACTAGCAGAAGAAATCAACAAATGGGATCTTGTCCTATTGAAAAGCTTCTGGACAGCAAAAGAAACCTCCAGCAGAGCAAAAAGACAACAAACAAACTGGGAAAAAATTTTACCAGTGGTTTCTCAGACAAAGGGCTACTATGTACAATATGTAAAGAGCTTAAAAAATTAGTCTCCTCAAATTTAAAGATGCAGTTCAAAAGTGGGCATCTGAAATGAACCAACACTTTTCAGAGGAAGAAGTAAAAGCAGCTACAAAACATGAAAAAAATGTTCAACGTCATTTGGGAGATGCAGATAAAAACAACACTGAGATTTCATCTCACTCCACAAAGAATGGCTGCTATCTCAAAGTTAGTCAGCAACAAATGCTATTGAGAAAGGAACCCTTCGCCACTGTGGGTGAGAATGTAGGCTGATGCAACCACTGTGGAGATCAGTGTGGAGATTCCTCAAAAAACTAGGACTAGAGATCCCATTTGACCCTGCTAGGTATGTACATGGAAGCTATGAAATTTGGATGGTGATATGAATTGAAAAAGATCTTCATTCCTTTTGTTTCTAACCACTACGAAGGCCGTGACATAGACATTACTGTATATTTTTGAAAAGGTCGATGTTGCAAAGAATAACAAGAAAATCCTATTATCCAACTGGACAAATAGAGATTGGATTACCAGTCACTGGTGTGATCAATTAATTTTCTTGTTTTTCCTTGGTTTCTAAGTTGTTTAATATAAAACGGTTTTGTTTTTAAATTTGTATTAATACGTGTTGTAATTCATATTGATTACATTTATTGTAGAGAACTCATACGTGTATATAATACATCTTAATTCTTTTTTAAAATCCATTTTCTTAAGGAAACACAAAACCTTTACAGCATTAACTGGAATGTCAAGGGTGCATTCCAAAGAATCTTCCCAGTAATTTCGTTTTTTTCTTTTATTAGCTTTTATTCACCAGGAGTTTATTTTTCCTCTTTCTTGTGATTTTAAAATTTGTACTGAATTCACAAGAAGGCTAAAATATAACCTTTCCTTGGCATAGAGACTTGCCACCCAGCTGGTAGTTTTATTATAAGAACAGTTTCCTGGGGAGCTGATTTACTGGCAAGAGCAAAATCAGTATATCCTGCAATCTCCCCTGATGTTTCCCTAACAGACTCATTAGAACACAGTATATGGAATTCAGAGGGACTTTGATTCCCCTGTCTGGACATTCCTAACTGAAAGCCTGAATGAGGAAGACTGAAAGATAGAACCCAGAGCACCCATACTTACAGTTGCTTATTAAGATATAAGTAACATTTTATCTTAAGATGTACAGGTAAGAAGATATTGCCTGTAATTATTAGCCACAGATTAATACAGTCCTCATTAATGGTACCATATTCTCATCAATTATCATTTGAATGGCAAAAGGCTATGAAAGTTCTATTCTTTCAACCTTTAAATATTTTGTGTCCAAAGAGGACTCTTTCTTTCTGAATCACATCTATTACAACACCATAAGCTTTGCTGCAAACCATTTTGACTTTCCTGCTCTGTATTTCCACACAATGAGGGATTTCTTTTGACCCTCTGTGAAAACAATAGTCATATCTTGCCAGTGAGTGAATTACTTGACTTTGGATGACATATTATTGCTTCAGGTGCTTGAGTGCCCTTTCGTGTGTCATATGGGTACTGTCAAACTCTGTAATAACCTAGGAAAATGAGTTTACCCTCAAACCAGTTTTTCTTTCTTTTCTTTGCAAAGGCTGTATTATAAATAGTTTGTGACTGGTTTTACCTTTTCTTTACCCCATGCTGTGTCCTTATGCAGTTTCCCTGCACCCTTCTGGTGTGTGCTGGGTACTTAACGACTGTTCACTGTGGTGCCTCAGTGTATCCACTATCAGGACCTTTTGTTACCCTCTTACCTTAGTTTCTTAGTCCTTTACATTAGTTATCGACTGCTGTGTAATCAACTGTTACAAAACTTTGTCCCTAAAAATAACACATATTTATTATCTAATGGTGTTTATGAATCTGGAATTTAGAAGTGGCTTTGCCTGGTGGTTCTGGCTTAGATTCTCCTAAAAGATTGCAGTCAAGGTATTGAATGGGGATATAGCTATGAGAAGGCTTGAATGGGGCTGGAAGATCTTCCAGAATGGCTTGCTCACCTGCCTGATGGCAGGAAGCCTCCATTTCTTGTTACACAGGTGTGCCCATAATATTTAGACTGTACTTTTGACAGGGTGGCTGGAGTTTCCCCAAATGAGTGGTGCCTTTTATCACTTGGCTATGGAATTCATACTTGTAATTTCTTCTATATTCTCATTGGAAACAAGTCCTTAAATCCAGCTCTCATTCAGTTTTCTGTAGATAAATTCATTGAATTTCCTTAAAGCAGCATTTTTATTGGTACATTTTATTGGTACATTATATATACACATCACAATTACACTCCACATTGAGAATTTCTACAGTATATGACACAGCTTGTCATTTTTTCCCCTCCTCCTACCCACCCTATATACACAAGCTTTATTAAATCCTATATCTGTGGCATCAGATGAGATTACAGTTCCCTGAAAGTTCTTAGGGCTTATTGGTATTCAATACCTAAATAATGAAGGATTAGGTATTTATTTCAGTCTTTGTAATCTGGGCATTATTGTACCTACCTTTCTGCAAATTCAAAGCAGTTTTCTTATTTTACCTCACCCTGTAGTCATGTCTGCTGGTTCACTGATTGGTGTTCTAAGTCAAGATTTGCCATAAGTCCTGACGCTGGCACAGTCATTGGTTGAGCAAGCCTAGGTTTGGTCCAAATCTGCAGTTGGTGGATTATTCAGCATGAATTGGGGGTATACCAGAAAGGGTAGTCTGTTCTCACAAGACTTTCCCTGGGTCTGGGTCACCCCTGATGCCTGTAGTCACTGGGCTGTGATCTGAAACTAGAATTTCTGCCTCACCCTGGACTGAATCACACAGAGATAACAGCCCCTGTGTCCTATGCCATCCCTGTGGTCACTAATGCTACAATGCTGTGTCGCACCCTGAACCTGTAGTCCACTGAGAACAGCACAACAGTGGGATGGGACAACTCCTGTGCTAATAAGGGCCATGTATAACTGACGCTAAAAACAAAAAGAGTGTGCTTGCAGGTCTCTGCCTAAAACAAGGCTCCTCTGGAGGTATTAACTAGAGGTGGTCCTGGGACTGGTGGGGATTCATTAATATCTGGTGTTAGATTTCATCAGTCTGACAGTTGTGAGTCAGAGTCTGTGCTTTTGCATTTTCCTGTCTTCCAGTCACTTTCTCCACACTGTGCTGTCTAAGGAAGCCAAGGTGTTATTGGCAAAGGTAGTCTCTTGGTCATTAGACTGATGCTCAGCCGGGTCACACCTGATTCCTACAGATGCAAAGATCTGCATAGACTCAGGGATGCACCAGAGTTGCTGGTGATACCGGTTGAAATCTGAATCTTCCCCACCAGGGCTCAGATTTCTTCCTAGTGCTGACAGCTCTGGAGCTCATTTGTGGCTCCTGGTTTGGAGGCAGCCCTGCTGATTGAGATTGGTGCTAAAGTCAGTCCTTTGGACCCCAACGCTGACATGAAAGCCATGTGTACCTGTGTGTGGCAGCCATAGGGACTTGCCCAGTCTTGGGAAGGGGGTGATGAGTACCACCCTCAAGGCAGTGAGTGATGTAGAAACAAAATCAGGCTGTCTTATTGGCACACCCATCTCTGCTTAGTGCTGAGGCAAATCTCAAGGCTCTTCCATGTGTAAGCTTGGGCTAGACACAGAGGCTTTTGTTTTCTGCTCGATATGGGCTTCTGTGTGGTTGGCCTGACAAAGTCCTATGGTAGTTTCTGTGTCCTGCTCCCAGTAGTGGAGTTTTCCCCCCTCTTCTGCTGTCCAGGATGCAGGAGAGGAAGCCAAAGTAGTTCTCCCACTGCCTGGTTAATGCAGTACCTGCGGCTGAGACTGTTGGTAATATCTGAGGGGCAGAGGTTGTGGGCTCTTCCTGACACCCATTTTCATGGCAGTAGGCCAGAACTGGGTTTCAGGTTTAAGGCCTAGAGTTAATTTGTTCTTTTTTTCCAGAATGAGAGACTTCTCTCCTCATTTCCCAAAGCTGGAGGAGGTTTGACATAGATAACTTTTCTTTATATCTGTAATACTCAAACCAAGAGCTGTGGTCTCTTACTTACTTTCTGTGAGGGTAGTTTGGTATGTGACTAGTTGTTCAAATTGGTATGTTCATAGGGAGATTATTTCTGGACAGTCTTATGCAGGTGTCACATTTTTTCAGCCCCCACCTCACATTCAAGGGGAGAAAAAATAAGTTCCACTCTTATAGTGAGGAGTGTTACTGGTAAAGAATTGGTGAATATATTTTAAAACTGTTACATCTCATACTTTCTCATTACTTCAGTTGAACATTCATCCTTTCACTAAACTAGTAATTGAGAGCAATTGTCTTAAAATATTTAACCAAAGAGAATATCAGAAAATGCAAAGACATCCCTTGTTCCTGGATAGGGAGAACCATCATTGTCAAAATGGCTTTACTTCCACAACTATTCTATAGATTCAGTACAGTCACAATTGAAATCCCAACAGCATATTTCACAGATCTAGAGAAATTCATCCAAAAATTCATCTGAAACCACAGAGACCTAGAATAGCAAAAGCAATTTTAGGAAACAAGTATATGGCCAGTGGTATCACTTTCTCCAACTTGAAACTTTGCTACAAAGCCACTGTGATAAAAACAGCATGATACTGGCAAAGAAACAGACCTGGATCAGTGGAATAGATTAGAAGACCCAGAAACGACAGATACACTAATTCACCTCATCATTGACAAAGGAGCCAAACATCTTCAATGGAGGAATGACAGCCTCTTTAACAAATGGTGCTGGAAAAACTGGGTTTCAACCTGCCAGAAACTGAAGCTAGATCCATCTCTTTCACCATGTACCAAACTAAAATCAAAGTGGATGAGAGACGTAAATATTAAAACAGAAACTCGAAACCTGCTGCAAAACAGGTTAGGCAGTACTCTTGGAGACACTGGCTTAGAGAAAGACTTTATGAACAAAACAAAACTTTATGAACAAAATGTATAGCATGAGATCTAGCAAAAGAACTCAATAAATGGGATCTCTTTTTATTAAAAAACTTCTGCACAGTAAACGAAACCACCATGAGAGCAAGAAGGCAACCAACAATATTGGAAAAAAATCTTTACCATAATTCCTCAGACAAAGGGCTACTATCTAGAATATATGAAGAGCTTAAAAAAAAACCATCAGTCCCCCCAAATTTAAAGACCCAATTCAAACATGGGCATCTGAAATGAACAGACACTTTTCAGAGGAAGAAGTAAAAATAGCTAAGAAGTATATGAAGAAATTATACCATAGCCCTTGTATTGTATCTGGGAACTTTTGGAAATCTTGGCTTAGCCCCTGGCTTTCTAATGGCAGGAACCACTGTTGCAGGCGCATGTGAAGCAGCGGCTACACTCTAGTGTTCCTCAGTCCAGTGGCCAAGCACCCCGCTCAGCCGAGCTTTAGTGATTCCTGCCGGAGGCTGCAGTGTGTCTCCAAGAAAATGTCAGTCAGTGGATGCTCCTGGATCTGAGCCTTTAATCTGTCGCATCTGCGCAGGGTGACCTGAGGCAAACTTCTCAACTGCTCTAAGTCATCTTTCCTAAGACACTGATTTAGGTTGTGTACTCCTTTCTTAGAGCACGGCGAGTCCACACCAGGAGAAGCAACAAAGACTCACAGACACCTCATCCTCTTATTGGTCGAGAAACAAAAAGCGGGAGTTTAAAAAGACTCCCAGGTATTCTTAACATATTGAAAAGCACGGATTTGATTGGTAATTTCACCTCCTATGACAGTTATGAAGGGAGAGAAAGGAAAAGGAAAAATGAGAAAAGAAAAAAATGGAAACAAAGCTTTGGAATTAAGGGGGAGAAAGGTTGTAGGAAAAGGAGAGGATTGGGAGAAAGAGAAGAATTGTTATATCGTGGACCAGTATAGATTTCCTTTGGTGAAAGTGGTGTTTATGTATATTTAAATTGTATCAATATGATTAATTAAAAAAGAAATCAGAGCAAAAGTTAAAATATGTAGTTCTAAAAATGACCATTTAAATTTTATTCTTCCATGTTTTCATCTAATTTTAAAATTTAATTTAATTTTATTTTTTTTGATTTTTGAGACAGGGTCTTGCTTTGTAGTTCAGGCTGGCCCTGAGCTCACTATGGTGCCCAGGCAAGCCGCTGCTTAACTCAGCAATCCTCCTGTCTCTGCCTCCCGAGTGCTGGGATGACAGGCGTGAGCCACCACGTCCAGCATTGTGGTATGCGGTGTTGATTGTTGGTGGGCGTGTCTCCACGCCCAGCATTATATGTGGTTAGCGGGGATCGAACTCAGGACCTTGCGCTTGCGAGGCAGGCACCTGCACCACTGAGCTAACCCTCCAGCCCCCTTCATCTAATATTTTTGCTTTCCCCTTGATACATTCTTTTCCTCCATATAAATTTGACCCATTTGTGCTGTAGCTCCTAGTATCATGCTCAGGTCAAATATTCTAATTTTAAAGAAATAACAAAGGAATAAAGAAGTGTAAAATCATGCTGTTAGAGTTTTTAGATAGAATACTCTTTCAGCCATTGTGCTGTTTTGGTGGAAGTATGTAGGCATCCCTCATATGCTGTAGGAGGTATTCATGCGTGGTGCCACTGGCACATTAAACTATGTATTGGCAAAGGTGCATGTAGCAGATGGGGTTGAGGATAGGCAGTCAAGTGCTCAAGCCTCGCTCTGAATTGACTAATGGTTTTGATGGCAGAAATTCAAGAACAAAGTATTGGAATGCCAACCTTTATGTGGTACTGAGTATCTGAAATTAAAGGGATGAAGCCACTCCCTTTTTACTCTAATTCAAACTTAATTAATTTTTAATTAAAAGAAATAGTTTCTATGAGCCCATGAGGTATAGTTTGGGTTTCCCTCATCAGGATTAGTGTAATGAAGTCACCACCCCTTTATTATCCTCCACAAAAGACCCCTGAGAAGCTGAGTTAAAATGCCATCCAAAGTGATATGTTGCTGGTAAATATTTTGATATGTATAGCACATTTCCATATCCGTGTCCTATGTAGAAAATCTGTAGGTGTCCACTTGAAAATGCCAGAACCTAATGTAGCATAGAAGCAGCATGTATTTTTGGATTTACTCCACAACTCTTTGAAGGTCCTTTATCAAGGCTTTCAGAACTATTTCAGGTTAGGTCCTGTTCTAAAATAAAGATGCAAGCCAAGGTGTAGCTTGCAGCTGAATGTTTTGAATCATATTTTGTCTGACCATTGTCAGAACCATCTTTGTTCATTAAAACTGGCCTACTGCAATCAAGATCATGGCTTCAGCCATGTGCTTATTTAGCTTTATTCTATTGTATTATCACAGATTGGTCTTTTGACCCTACCGTAGGTCTTGCCGGTGCCTTGTCTTTGGCAAAAGACAATTGCTAATCAGTGTCATTATCAGCTGTCCTCCGGGAGGAGAATGTTGCCAACTCCATGAATAAGGACGACATCTTCCATGACAAGAAGCTGGAATTTAAAGATTTCATTTATTTCAGTAAATTTTTCGGGATGGAAGTACTCTGGAGAAGTACCTGTGTGTGGTGTGAATCCATGGTTCACAAGTAGAGTTGACGTCTTTATAGGCTGACTTTTTGCTAAGCTTTCCACTTTTGTAAGAATAAACTGGCATGCAAGATATACTGGGTCACAGTAGCTGACATTGATATGCTAGATTTTGCTGAAATAAATTGTGGATAATTACTTGTAGATCTTAAAGATCATACACACATGCAAACACACATGCACATATATAGATTATGAATTCTATATGCTATATTACTGTGGCCACACCTTTCTCCAGGTGCTTCCACTTCTTCTCTTCTTGCTCTCTCTCCTGGCAGATGAATAGGTACAGTGACCCTTTTAGAAGCCACAGTGATGCAGGTGACACAGATGACGCAGGTGATGCGGATGGTGCAGACCAATTATACATTGCTAAATGCTAATTCTTCCCTTGCACCCAATCACACCCAGCCATGAGCACTGTTCCCACCCTCTCGTCCAATTACATCCCAAGTCATCCTATATAAATGCCTGTAACATTCATAATAATAAAAAAAGGGAAGCTTCTCGACTGATACGGAGTCTGAGAGTTGTGACTTTGCATCCCTGCTCACACTCCTGAGGTCGTTGGACAACAGAAACGGCTCGGTAACCGGCAAAACCAGATGACAGCTGGTGCGCAAATGTGGGGCACACTGCTGCGGATGATCTTCCCCCCTCTCGGCATGACCCCATGGGACAATGACTGACAAAGACGGTAGTTGCCATACAACTCAGCTTATTTGGTTCCATGTATGAATAGCAATGCATGATCTTAAGTAATATTGGAACTGAGTTCATATAAACTGTCTCTTGTGTTTTTCTTCATCCTGTTTACATTCTTTTAGTGGCCAAAAGAGTAGAAATATTCATGGGGTACAGGAGTGGAGTGATTGTAATGACTGGGAAAAACATGCCAGTGGGTACCTAGGATGCCGCCTGACAGAGTCCGGTATAGCTGGTATACATTGTGGATTGAGTGGCGATATGAAACTGCTTGCTTAATTCAACACTTTCCAAATCTAGCCCTACTCATACAGGCAGGAAAGTATCCAAAGCTTCTAGCTCCATTCTATTGCTGTATAGTTAGAAGCTTTCCTAAGAAATTTCCTAAGAGTGTTAAGGCCGTGGCCTCAAGGATATGTATAGGTTTTTTAATAGTTTACACTTTGTGTTTTTAGCAAACCCACTGTTAAAAGGTATTGCTATTGCTCTGATTAAACTTTGCTTTGTCAGCCACATAATATTATATTAACACAAAAACCCAAAGTTAATGTAATAAAATAGCAATGAAAGTCTGTCATTTCTTTCATTACACAAGTGCTTTCAAATATAATGTTAGTGCTGTTATTTAAGTCATTGTCCAATTCTCCCTTTAATCTGTTTTTAGTCCCCAAGATCTTTCAAGTGCCTAAGCACAACTATTGATTCTGACAAAGTTACTTCTACATTATTAAGAAGTTAGGCACTGTTTGAGTAACAAACTCTGAAACATCAATAGCTTAATATAGAAAAACTTAGCCTACCATCTTTCCAGGTCTATTCAAGCAGGGAGCATAGACTCTCTTAAAGCTCTGTAATCTTGACATAGGGCTTCTAGTTCATTGTGCATTGTGAGACAGAGACAGAGAGAAAGACAGGCATAGATGAAGAGTCTATATTCTGCTAACCAATCATATTTATAGTCAAGGACTCACTGGGGAATATGTGTCCAGGAAAAAGAATATAAAGAAGGACCTGATAAACATGACATTACTACTGACACATTTTGTTCTCCCCTTTTCCATTCCCTGGTCTTTATTGCCTCATAATCAATTGCTTGCAGATCTTCACTCTGGATTCCTGACTTTAGTCTCTGATATCTACAGGGCATTCTGAACTTTGCTGTCTGAATCATTTTCTTAAGACACTGCTCCTTCATATTAATTCTGCAGCAATGATTTCAAAACTTCCGCCTTCACCACTCATTATAAATACTACTACTGTCATGTAAGACTCTATAATTTGGCTCCAGGTTCCACTTCGAAGCTATTGCTGTGTGTCTCCTACATGAAGACTGAACTCAAATTTTCAATCCCAACCTTGAAATCATGATCCATTAAATATGCCTTGCAAAGACCCATCACTATTTTTATTATGTTCTGTGTCTCTGTGTATCTGTAAAGTATTTCTAGCCCAGGAATCCAAAATAATTGCTCCTTTTACTGTACTCCTATTTGATCTATTATTTGTTTCACTCAGCTGGCACATGTATTACTGATTATTATCATTAGTTAATTCTTCCTGGGCATTGCCTTTACCTTATTTCTTCAATTAGCTGTCTTATAGGATAACAGAGTATATACATTGTCCACCAAAAATCGTACCTGCACTTTAGGAAAAGGAAAATAGCATGATGTCTTTTCAACATATGGTGTTACCTTCATATGGTAGACCCTAGAGGAAAACCCTCTGTATATCACAAAAACCCATTATACTGCTGGCTCTTAGAGAAGAATTTGAAAATACACGTATAGCAGTCTCAATGGACCATTACTCAAGCAGCAGTTTGCCATACTAGTAAATGTCTGGAAGACAGTGGCTACTACTCTCATAATTTTTTTGTACTGTAGAGGCCAAAGGTAACTTGTGTTGATCTCATGATATCTTAATGAATTTAATATTATAATATTTGAACACATTTTTCTTTTCCTGAAGTGTGTATGCATTTTTTGGTGGAATTTGTATATATAAAATATTCCAACAATCTCAAAAAGCCCAGAAACAAGTAATAATATATGGTAAGATTTGTTAAGTAGAACAAATGATTGAATAGGTTCTAATCTGCTTTACATGATCAGTAAGCTATGGCTTCTTTTTGGGGGGGCATCGAACTTGGGCCCTTGTACTTGCTAAGTAGGTGTGGTACTTCTGAACTAAATCCCTGGCCCAGCTATAGCTTCTTGTAGAGTTATACTAACATTATGACAAGATTCCTAGTACATGTTCACAATATAAGGACTGTGATTTAGTAATATTAAAATGAATATTGTGATTCTTGATGACAGTGCCTGTCTTAGGTGTTTTTTTCTTATTGCTGAGACAAAACACCCAATACTTAAAGGAGGAAAGGTTTATTGTAGTACATAGTTTGTAGAGGTTTCAGTTCATAGTTGACTGGCTTCAAGTCTGGTTGGCATGGCAGAAAAGAAACAGTTCATGGCAGGGGAAAGGCAGCAAGTAGCAAAGTAGAAAAGCAACAAGTAACAGGAATAAGCCTCTTTCTCTTATATTCTATCCAGGCTCCTCACCCAATGGGAGGCAGCTCTCCCACCTAAGGTGGGACACCCTCGATCCTAGTGTTACACTATGAGTCATCCAGCATTATATCTTCACTCCCAGCATACATTGTAGATCTAGCCATCTGCAAAACTCTACCCATGACTGTATGAAGCTTTAGGGAGGCTTCTAGGTACAAACCATAACAGAATCTTTGCTTTTTCTGTTAGTAAAGTTTTAAAACCTTTTCCTTAATCACCTCAAAAAATCAGTGTTCATGGTAATGAGTTTTGGTTATATCCTGTATTAAGACAGCAATGGAAAAGTAGCTACACAGTTTTTAATTTTAAAAAAATGTTTTATTTATTTATTTATTTATTTATTAATTATTGCGACAGGATCTTCTTTGTAGTTCAGGCTGGCCCTCAACTTGTTATGTAGCCCAGGCTAGCCTCAAACTCACAGGAATCCTCCTTCCTCTGCCTCCTGAGTGCTGGAATTACAAGCATGAGCCACCATGGCTTGCATTGTGGTGTGTGGTTACCAGGGATCAAACTCAGGATCTTGCACTTGGAAGGCAGACACCAGAACCACTGAGCTAAATCCTGGCTCAGTAGCTATTCAGTTTTGAGTGTAAGAATTTGGGATCAGACAATGGTAAGTTTAAGTTCCAGAACCTGCCATTTGTGACTTTGAATCTTTGGGGATTTGGCTTCTCTGAACCAGATTGTTTAACATGGTTGCAATAGCCATGTCCATCATAGATATGTTGAGATGGTGAATTGACATAAATTTCTGAAGGTCCTAAAACCATGACTAGTAAAGAGTTACTGCTTAAAAATACTTAATTCTATTACTGATACTTATGCTATTTCAGAAAATACAGATGCCACTTCATTGGTGCTTAAAAAGCAGCATTGTTTCTGTCATTTGTCTTCTTGAATTCATTTTTAACATGGTAGTGGCGGGTGGAAGAGCAGAGTCACAGAAAGGACTCCATCTAGGGGAACTTCAGCAGCTGGCACCCTTCTCAAGTCAACATACTGAGGCCACTACACATGTTCCTGCTCTGTGCGACTCACCAGGTTAGAATTGTCCCCTGTAATGACTCCAGGGACAGCCTGGGTTATGATAGGTGGCTGTGATGTGACAACTTTAACCATGGCTGGTTTTCAGGTCAGGTAAAACCATAGCACAGATATTGACAGACAGAGGGCAGTTACACCTAGAACATCATAACCAGTAAGAAAAAAGTAATAAAACGAAGATATTTTGGTTCTTGCCCAGTCTTGTTTTGTTATGCTCCCTAGCAGAGCAGCTGAATGAGAATTTAATTTGTTGTGAATACTGGCAGTGGGCTATGGAAAAATGGAATTTACAAATGTTTTGCATCACTGGGAAGCTTGTGAAATTGTATGCTCTGTTCTATTTTTACATTTTTATGAGTGTGATGCCTTGTTTCAGTAGTGGCCGTTGAGGTTGCTGTGAGCAGGATTTGGAGCTTCATTGTATTCTAAAAGATTTAATAGCTACATCTGAGTTTTAAAGGACAGAACACTTTAACATATACACAGTGTGCACAGATACTTCAGTAAATATTAGCCCAAAATGTGGCAAATTAGATGTTATATTAAGTCCAATGTGCATGTTCACAGAAAAGAGAAAATAAAATGGACAGATAATAGGAGTGATGGATGGTGATAATTTCTGTGTTTAGTTTTTCCAAGTTTCTGGTTTGTCCTTCCTGACTTTGGAAAACCTAGCCTTTAGTAGGGAATACCAAGGGTTCTGTTGTTGCCATTTGTTTTAAATCTGCTATTGAATCTAGTGATTTCTGTGTGGGGAAATTATCTAAAACAGTGTTTTAACTGGGCTTTTAAATTTGAAATTTCTAAATTTTAACTATTATAAACTAATCCCAGTATGGAGTATGGATGAACTTTTTTAGTGTCTGGGTCAAATTTAGATGAAATACATTTTGTTACATTGTGTGAGTTTGGAGTTACCAATTTTTCTGGATCAAGTGAGAAATACAGAATTAAAAGAAATAATTCTAAACTGAGTGATCTTGATGCCTAAAATAGGACAACTGAATTTATTTTCTTAGAAACATTCCATTTGCCTTCCTAGGAACAATATAAATATTCTTCTCAGAGATAAATGTGGAGAGGGTCTTATTAGGCTTCTATCTCTCCATTCTAAGAGTTCTGGATGCGGTGTAATACAAGGCAGAAGAATAGGTGAGAGGATACGGAGCTGGCTCAGAACTGGAATGAATCCCTGGTTCCTATCTACTTCATTGACACATAGTTCAAGTGAAAATGTGCTTACCATGCCAAACAACAAGAGAAGTTAAATAGTCCGTCCTTTAGCATTAGGTACCTTCTGGTACTTAGCCAGTCTATAGGCACAGGTCAAGGTGGGAATAGCAGAAGGATGTATGATCGAATAACCTTGCCTAAAACTTGACTTTTATATGTGTAAACGTACACAAAATAATCTACCTCATATTCTAGGAAAAGATCACACTAATGCATCATTGAAAGAATTAAATAAGAATGAAATAGTATGAAGCAGAAGCATTTTAAAATGAAATAATGACTCTTAGAAATACGTAATAACTCCTAAACCACATCTGGTTTCCTAGATCTTGAAGATAAAATTTTAAAAAGGTGCTTTTCTGAAAGCTTTTTATTTCAATTTTATTTACTTGCTTAGAAGATTACATGATCTAAATAGCATTTTTGTTTTGATGTTTGCCCTAATATATGCTTAGCTTTAAGTTTTACTAGTTTGAGTTTTATTTTCTCTTGCAACAAATTTTCAGAGTGTAATTCTTAGGAATGCACACTTTAGCTACCCTGTGACCTATCTTACCACCCATCCAGATCTTTCCCTGAAGCCATAGCAGTAGGAAATAGGAAAATATTGCATTTTTCTTCTGTAAGAAGGGCGGTAGTTATTACATATTTTACCTAGTAATGCTACTCCTTTAAGAGACTAAAGGCACAGTCTCAATTTATCTCTAACGTGGCCTGTGCCTGCCTGATGTAACCTTTGGGGAGTTAGCACATCAGCCAATGAACCACAAAACACAAATCTGCAGGCACATGACACTGAAAACAGCTAAAAGTTTACACTGTACATAAAACTCTGAATGTGCCTTTATGCTTTAAAGACTCTTTTGATCCATAGAGTATCTTTGCAATGATGGTCTCTGAGCCAGTGGTTGATTGCTTCTTTTTATTACTCTTTCTCTCAAATAATTGCATTACTCCCCTCTAATGCCTCAGGGCCTGAAATAGGGTACTAATGAGAACATCTCAACACTCATGGATCAAATGACATTTTAATCTGCTACTGAGTGAGATGGGATTAGCAGATAATCCAATTTTATTATTTTAAAGTTTGCTATTGTATCGTCATGTTATTGAGTGATTATATTCCATATAGTTTGATGATTAAATCAAATATTGGATAGGCCTAATCATCAAGAGGCTTAAAATGACCTATTTTGGTAGTCTTGATAATATTTCTAATGCCATCTGAATAGTAATGGATGATTTGCCATGGGCTAACTGACATTTCCACTGGTTGTGTTTCTGCTACTTTTTTCTTTTTCTTTTTCTTTTTTTTCCAGCAATAATTGAAAGCAAATGTGATACCATGGATAATAACTCACTACGTGTCATTGACCGTCTGTGCATAGAACTGGGCCTGTTTTCTAGCTGCAGTACTTTGGGGTCTTTATTCACCCATCATGTTTACAGCCCTTCCCATTTCTTCTCGCTTCTCTCTCTGCACCTTTCCATCTTAATTTCTGTGGGAAACTCCTCTCAGTTTCTTCCTTCCCACTGTTGCACAGTACTTTGTGGTCTAGGGTTCTACTTTGGAAATTCCACGCCACGCTACTTCCACGCCACGCTACTTCCCAAACTCCTCACCTCATTTCCCAGAAAGCTTTGCTGACCTCCCAGCTCCATCCAGGCTGCACAGGCCTCTGCCCTCCTCACACATGGCATTTGTGTGTCCTTTACAGCCCGTGGCAGCTGCAGTATCACATTTGAACTGAATGAAAGAAGGCATGGCATCTGCTTTGATTTCTTTAGCACAGAGCCTAGAATAGAGTATTGCATATCAATTGAATGAATATCTAAATGAATAAGTGAATTCTACAGATAAAGAAATTTATAGTGTTGTTTTTATCTGTTTCTAAGAAAGGACCATATCAGTCTAGCATCTTCACCTGCAGAAATATCTTTTTTTGGGCTGTAAATAAAGCCAATGATGTAGATTGGTGTAGACCAGGATGAATTTGGTTTAAACGTAAAACATGAAATTTGGTAGAAACGTTTTTAAACTTCCGAATATGGAAACAAAATTCTATTAAGATGTGTGTTGATACCTTTTACTTATATACATATTCATTCATATGTATATCCATAAAGTAATTGCAAAAATATTTTAAAATATCTGCTATATACAAGCAACTCATTTGATTTAGAGAAGATGCAAATAACTAATTTTTAATAGGTCCTACAGTAGGTACTATAACATATATTTTATTACATTTATTTTCTATCACAATTTTGTTCTTACAAAATTATTCAGAGATGCAGTAGTGTTCCCATGGGAGAAAGTTTGTAAGACACCCCGCTGGGGATTGTTATTCCTTGCAGTTACATGACTGGACCTAACTATCTTCCAGTTTGGGGGGAAGTCACCGGTCAGGGTTTCCAGCCACTGTGCTCTGAAACCCAACACCACAGTGGTGTGTTGCTTGTGGTCTCCAATGGCAGCCCCAGGAGCAACTGAAAACAGTAGGAATTCCAGGGGCCAGCTGTTCTTGGCAGGCTTGGACCTCCTCACCGAGGGACTTTGGCTTGAGAATTCCTCAGTGGCCTCATTAAACCTTCCTTAGACTGTAGTCCAGAAAGCTCCCACCATTTCCTCCCTATCTTATGCCAGACTTGTGTCTGACAGCTCTCTCAGCCATTCCTACCACACTGAAAAGGTTTGCATGTTTACTCCTGTCTGGCATCTACTTTCTGGAAGATCTAGACGCATATATCCATCCACGAAGAAGCCCTTGATTAAGGAGAGGAATAATATGCACAGAGGAGAAGCGGACATAAAAATCCAACACAGAGATTGTATTTGCCTTAGGTGAGACTTTGAGAAGTTAGAATTTGATTTTTTTTAATTGAATTCTTTATTGGTACAATTTATATACATCTCAAAATCACATATAACATTGGGAAATTTGTACCAGTATATGCCACAAGTTAATTCTCATTTTTACCCATATCCCTACCCACTCCCCCCTCCTCCCCCCTTATACATGCTCTTTTATTTTCTTTCTGTATCATATTTATTCCTTCCCCTCA
>PVIC010017148.1:0-33086 GCA_004025085.1 Thryonomys swinderianus | reverse complement strand
TGGAGCCTCCAGAAGATCTTGGGGGCAGCACCAGCAGCTGGGCACAGGGCGGGGTTGCTCATGCACGTTAGGGCTCGCACCGCACCCGATCTGCCCTTGGCATGGACATGCGGCTGCTGGATTTCATGGGCCCCGATAAGTCTCAGTCTTTCCTTAGTCTAATTCTTCTTTATCCTGATTCTTTAAGAAAGGAGGTAGTTAGCTGCGCCACTGGGAAGTAGGGAACTTTCCTTTTCATTCTCACAGAGGCTCACAGGTAAGAACTGCTCTTCACATCTCAGAAGAAACTTCGGACTTGTACTTTCCATCCACAGTGGAACTGTTAAGACTTTGGTGACTTTTAGAGTTGGACTGAATGTATTTTGGATAACGAGAAGTGAGTCTTTTTGGCCCAGGGGCAAAATGTCATGGATTAGAGCTATGAGGTGTCGCCAAGGACTCATGTGTGCAGAGGGCAATTAAGTCACCGGAACCTTCTCATCAGCAGGCCCTTGAGGGGGTCAGAAGCTGTACGGGCGGGTAGGAGAGGAGAGGAGGCTCTTGATGTCAGTGCAACTGGGAGCTGGAAAAGCACATCTTCTATCTCATTCCTCCCTTTCCCTCTGCTTCTGCTCACCACAGGGTGAACAACCGTCCTCTTTCTCTCACAGTATTATTTCTGGATTGGAGCCCACTGACCGTGAACTGAACCCACTTTAACTGTGAGGTAAAATAAGACTTTCTTCCTCTAAATTGTAGGTGTCTGATATGTCTCAGCAACCTTAAAGTGACTAATACAGTGAGCACGAGCATCTGCCCTTCTGATAGACTCATTCTATTGCTGAAATGTTGAATTTAACTCTAGTTTTCTGTCTGCACAACTGTTAACCTATATATGAATTTTGTCTTTAAACTTCATTTTTATTCAGAACAATTTACTATAGTTGAACTCTTATTTATCCCTTTAAAATATTTTTCCTTCTAAGTTTCATTTCATGGTAATTTCTCTCCTTTACACCTTCTTATAATCTGGAAATGTGACCATCATGCCAAGGATACCTTTTTAAAATTATGAGTAATCTTCACAAAAGAAGATGGTGCTATTTAAATGTTCTAGAACTATGTGTGGTGCCAAATAAGAGGCAGAAGAATTAGAGAATTTGGGAATTCTGCATGAATTCGCATTCCGGAGAATGAGGAGAAGCTGCCACTATCAATATCAAGTGCAATCAACTCTCTCCCATTCTGTGGCCTGAGAAGGGAAAAGAATAATAAGGAAATGTTCCTCTCCTGCCTAAAATCTAATAGTAAAGTTAATATTTTGAACCTAAAATATTCAAATATCTCCAAATATTTTTGCAAATACTAAATGAGTTCCTTCATTTTAAAAGAAATATCAAGGTAATAATTAATTGCCACCCAGTCTTAAACTTATTAATTGACTGATTGATTGATTGATTGGAGTGACTAAACCCAGGGGTCGCACAAGCTGGGAAAGCTCTCACCACTGAGATACATCTCCAGCCCTTAAGCATTTTAGCAACTATGCGTTATTACAAAGGATGCGACAAAATACTACAAGATATAAGGACAAAATGGTAGAATTTCCCCATCTATAACTTCCCCTTATATAAAGTAAAAATATTGCCCAACAGTTTTATTTGATTATCCAACATCAGCAGTTTCTATTTCCTTTAAATAAGCTAGGATATTGGTCATTACCACAGGCTCATTTTGTGCTCTAATGACATTTCTAATGAGCATGTTCTCAACGGCCTATTTGAATTAGATAGCTATTGATCGTAAGAGGCAGCCACTTGTTTATTGCTGAAGGAATTAGATCTTTAGGACTTGATGAATCTGGAAAGATTGCAGATTGCATGGAATAGAAGAAATCCCTATGCCCTCCTATAAGAAGGACTCCTATAAGAAGAACTACAGAAATTGTTTCAAAAGCAAGTTTTCTAGGTTTATTTTCTCTACAGGAAAAATAGACTTGTGGTCCTGTTATATGGGCTTTGTTTGTTTGTTTGTTTAAATACTGTTTTGACCACTTTGGAGGCCCTGTCAGAGGCTCTTCAGGTTCTTTCCTTGAGTAGCTGAAAAATTCATATGCCAGCCACCTCCCTTCCCAGGCTCCCAACTGCAGCTTCTCCTGTACCCAGCTCAGTCTTCCAGGATCAGATACCCGATGGCCAAGGACCCCTGTACCCAGAACCCTGAAGGAAAATCCACACGGGGAAGGCAGTGGGTGGAAGGAGCCGCCTCATCAAGCCCCACTTACCTGGTGTTACCTCTCCCGGGTGCCACTCCAAGTGACAGCGGACCCCTTTCGGGCTTTCTCTCCCTGAGCTTCTTCCATAGTCTCCAGAGAGGGAGGGCTGAGACCGATGGCCGAGATGCTGAGAATGACTGGTTCATAAAACACAAAGCAGAGGGCCCTGAAGAATGACAGCCGGACATGACAGTCGCCCGGGGTCAGGGCTGACTGTACTGAGCGAGGCTTAAACGAGGAGGCAGAAATACGGACGCGCGTGCAGGAAGGCGGAGGGAGAGGTGGGTTTCGTGGCCAGGGCGCCTGGGTCTGTGCGCCGGGAGCAGAGCTGCATCGGGAAGGGCCCGGGGAAGGCGGGGAGGCCGGGGTGGAGGCTGAGTTTAGCTTCTACCTTTCAAGCATCTCCAGAGACCATTGCTGAGGTTTGTTTTCCTGATACAATTCAAGGCCACCCTCACGGCATCATTCTTGCTGTGTGTTTCGAATTACGTGCAATGGCTTGAAAACCGTACAGGGAAAAGCATCCAAAAGTTGCCACAGCAGTGACTTACAGAAATGTTTATTTGTCTCAGGGGCGAGTCTTATGGAGAGTCGTGAGCTGTGGATTCACGAGTCATGCCCGAGACTAAGGCCGGAAGCATAATCCGCCCTGTGCTGTCTGCACTGCTCTTCTCACGGCGTGTTTAGTTGTCCTGGTTCCTGACTCACAGTCCGCAGCGGTCCCCAGGGCTCCCCAGGGCGCCGGCTCGTGTCCTCTGGGCGCACAGCTGTGCCAGCCACACCCTGGGCACCCTCGCCACCTCCGGTCGCCGCGTCTTCCGCACAGAGAGAGGACTTTCCCACCCGGGCCGGACACGCCTCTCTCAGCCTCTGTCCTGGTCTGGCTGACATCACACCCGGCCCGACGGCTCAGCCCAGACCCCAGCCGTCCTTCCCGTTGTCTCTCAGTCATCAGTAAACTATGCTCCTCCACTTCTGCCGTGTGTACTGGCATCAAAGTCACCTTCTCGACGAGACCGTAAAGCGCTCTGCCACACAGACTGTCACGGGCTTTCTGAGTGTCTAAGTCCCCTTACGGACTTTAATCTTGTTAAATTTGACCTCATTGAACCCTTTCCCATGGCTCACTTACGCAACCACCTCTATCATGTTTGTCCTTTTTGTGTGTGTCTTCGCGAATTTATTGTGTGGTTTGTGTTAATAGTCACCGGCCTGTGGCTGCTCTTAACCTTGTGCTCTTTCTCCCCCTCTGGCACTCTTTGGCACTGCTGGCACCCCGCCCCCTTCTGCAGCCATGTGTCAAACTCCCCCAGAACACATTTTTCAGTGGGGGCCTTTCGTGGTCACAATCATAAACGCTAATGAGCCCTTCGCAGTGCTTAAGACTGTTGGCATGACTCTACGGGAAACACGCTCTCCAGGACCGGAAACACGTGTTTTGTACCTTTTCTATTGTTTTTATTTTGTTTTGTTTTGTTTGTGTGTAGTTACTGCAGTTTAATAATTAAAATTAAACAACAAGCACATGCCACTGAATAACAGCCTCATATTTTTGCCAAGAATAAACACTTACCACCTGAAGTACTGATTAGAGGCAATTTTGGAGCACTTAGTACCCTGTAATGACATTAACACTTAAAAGAGTACAATTTATTAACACTTGTCTTTTGAAGTCTCCTTTTTTTTTTTGTTTAAGTTGAATTCTTTATTGGTACGTTTTATATACAGCTCACAATCACACTCAACATTGGGAAATTTGTACCAGTACAGGACACGAGGTAATTCTGATTTTTACCCATATTCCTACCCACCCTACAACCCCAACTCCTATATACACATGCTTTCGTTTTGTTTTCAAATCCTATTTATTCACTGTTTTTTTCCGCGTCTCTGCAAGCCATATTTTCCCTGGATATTCCTGCTTCACACTTTTCGGAAAGGTGGGAACCCGCAGACAGCGCCTCCCGCCTTCCCGCCGCCGGTCCCCCCCCCCCCCCCCCCCCCCCCCCCCCCCCCCCCCCCCCCCCCCCCCCCCCCCCCCCGCGCAGGCGCCTGCGCAGCTCCGCTCGTGTTGGCGGTGGGCGCACGCGCAGATCTTCTCCCCAACAATCACGCTCTCGTGCAAAATACGGCGTGACCGTGCCCCGCAATTTCCACTTTAATTTATGCTGAATTTACTTTATGTGGCTTTTCCAACGGATAGGTAGGAAACTCTGGGAAGGAGACGCTCAGCTTAAAGATATCGTTTCATATTCAAATTATACAGCAGATGCGATTTCTACTTTTAAGTCTACAAGTATTTTTGTAATTTTGTTAGAAATATAAACAGTGCCTGGGGGCTGTGGCACCTGCTTAAGGTCCGTCCCTCTGGAGGCTGTGGCAGGAGGACTGAGTCTGAGGCCAATCTGGCACCACGGCAAGATGGCATTGCAAAAAATAATTAGAACTGATAGCTTTATGAATTTATTGTAAAGAAACTAAGCTATTGGTTTTTCTGAGTATAATTTATACCAACATAAATATTTTAGACTACTCCTGTATAATCATGAAATGAATGCCTGCAGGTAGAAAAGACAGAAAATTATATACTGCAATGATTTATATACACGCATTCAGATATAAATATGATGGTGAGTGTGTGTATAAATACGTATTTTAATGATTTGTGTAGCTGCCTTTCCTACATTCCTAATTATCAGTAACTTTGATGAATGGATTCATTTGTCTTTATCTAATGAGATTATCACTAGGAAACCAACCCATCACAGTTTCAAAAACAGACGAATTTACTGAAGGAGTTAAAGGAACTTGATTTCCAAAGGAAAAAAGTGAAAGTCACTTGATTTGTGATCAACACTGTCCCACAAATTCAGTTTTCATGCTAATCCTTGGGCAGACGATGCTCTCACAAAGTGTCCCGTGACGGACCACAAAAGCTGCAGAGAGGTTTTTATTTTAATTGAATTCTTTACTGGTACATTTTATATACAGCTCCCAGTCACATTCAACATGGGGGAATTTGTAGCAGTGTATAACACAAGTTAATTCGCAATTTTACCCATATCCCTACCACCCACAACCCTCCACCCCCTATATACATGTTATTGATTTTTCTTTCCAAATCATATTTATTCTTTCTCCTCATTACTTTCCCCTACCACATTCCCTTTGAATAGTTCCTATTTCACAAAATCTATCACACATAATAATAAATCTATCATACTCATTTACATCTCCGGGTCCTCAGACCAGCAAAGAGATAATTAGCACCGAAGCAGTGTTTCAGAGGAGCGGATTCAGTCACACTGTGTCTGCTGCCAACGGGACGTCTGTGGGTTCGAGACCAGCAACTGATCTCAGCGACCGAGGCGGGACGAAGGCTTCGGGTGTTTTTGTGGGTGCCCGGCTACTCCCCACTTGCCTCCACTCCTGTCCACACTCACAGTCAGTGAATCACACTCAGCGTTTGTACACCGACAGGATGTATGTTTTCCACAAAACTGAATAGCTTAGCCTATTACAAATAAAATACAAAGATATTTCTTGTTTTTGAAAAAACATAGGTTTAAATTTTCTTTTAAACAAGCAACAGATTACAAAACAGTTGAATTGTAACTGATCAAAGATTTCCAAGATTCCCAGTATTTTTAAATCACCCAAATTATTTTTCCATGATATAGCTATTTCCTAAAAAGAATTATGTGTCTCAAGGTGAAATGCAGAATATAAACTGTATTCAAAGATTTACACTATTTACTGTTGAAATAAAAGTACTTATACAGCGTAATTTCCCATATTTATCATCTGTTTTAACTTTTTAATTACAGCTATGAACATTTTAAAGTGTTACATATAAAGATTTGTCATGACTCCAGTGTTGTATGTCAAATAATTTCAGTGAAGTGTGACTATATATTTTAATTAGAGGATCACTTATTTCTTAAATACACAGCATTTTTCTAGATTTTCAGACATTAGAGAAATGAAATTCAAAGCAAAACCCTGCTGAATCCTATTAATGCTTATTCACATCCTCGGCTCTTGCATGAAGTTTTAGAAGTAACTTTATAATGACCAGTAAAAAGCAGGTAAGGGCCCCGTGGACCCGAGCAGGAAACCCCCTACCTCTCGCGTGCCGGGCTCGTGAGCCCCGTGAGAGCATGCGCAGGTCCACGGAGGCTCCGGGCGGCGCGAGGAAAGCCTGACCCGAGAGGACTCGGCGATCACCCCCAACACTCAAGCTGCCCGGAGGGAACGGGAGGCACGCTGGGGGTCTGGTTCCAAAATCTGTAAAATGTATTTATGAAAATGAGACTCTTAAACGTGAGAGGCAGATTAAAAATGACTAAACATGAAACTGTAGCTGGGACCTGCCTGTGACTGGCTTCCCCACAGCACTCGACTCAGCTGTCAGGCTGGGAAGCAAATTTCTCCTTCCTGTTTCGTATTTGTGGAATCAAAACCTTGCAGAATATCCTTCATTTCCGTTAGTTTTTTATTTATTGGTTAGTTTGATTTACTTTTTTAATTGAATTCTTTATCGGTACAATTTATATACATCTCACAATCACACATAACATTGGGGAATTTGTACCAATACATGACACAGTCAATTCTCATTTTTACCCATATCCCCACCCCCTATATACATGCTCTTTTATTTTCTTTCAGAATCATATTTATTCCTTCCCCTGATTACATCCCCACACCAAGTTTCCTTTCGAAATTTCCCATTCTACAAAGACTGTCACACTTTCTAGATCTCATTTGCACCTACAGGTGCTCAGACCAATGAGAAGATCCAGTATTTGCCTATCTGTGATCTACTGATTTCACTCATTAGCGTGTCCTCCAGGTGTATCCATTTGCACATAAATGAATCCATCTTGTCATTCTTTATGGCAGAATAATACTCCGCTTTATAAAAAAAACACATCTTCTTTATCCACTCTCCAGTTGATGGACATTTAGTTTGTTTCCAAGATTGAGCTATCACGAACGGAGCTGCTATGAACAAGGGTGTACGTCTGTCTTTCCAATGTGCTTTTTAAAAATTCTTTTGCGTATATTCCTAGCAGGGCGATAGCAGGGACAACAAACCGGATCTCATCCTACTGAAAAGCTTTTGCACAGCAAAAGAAGTCACTGGCACTGCTAGAAGACAACCAACAACATGGGGAAAAGAAATCTTTACTAGCTGTTTATCAGACAAAGGGCTATTATCTACAATATATAAAGAACTCAAACAGATCAGCCTCCCCAACTTTAAAGACCCAATTCAAAAATGGGCATCTGAAATGAACAGACACTTCTCAGAGCACAAGTCAAAGCAGCTAAGAAACATATGAAGAAATGTTCAACATCACTGGTCATTCGAGAGATGCAAATGAAAACAACAATGAGATTTCATCTCACTCCACAAAGAATGGCCGAGATCACAAAATCAACCAACAATAAATGCTGGTGAGGCTGTGGTGAGAAAGGAACCCTTCCCCACTGTTGGTGGGATTGCAGACTTGTGCAACCATTGTGGAGATCTGTGTGGAGATTTCTCCGAAAACTAGGACTAGGGGTCCCATTTGACCCTGGTTAGTTTTATTTTTTAACATTAAAAGAACTGCAGCCAAGTATTTGCAGTATCCATTTTCACACGTGAACTATCCGTAATGTACTGTTATTCCCAAAGCACTCCCCCCACACACTGAGGAAAGTTAAAAGTATATCTTTATAATTACAAATAAAACTATCATCTATCACATATATTCTTCAATTCCACAGAAGCATAACAAATAGATGCTGATTTCATCCTAAGTTCAGATACAAGTGAAAATGAAATGAAAAAATGAATTATAAAGATTCTAAAAAGTCTTTTAGAATTTTCATAACAGTTTTTATTGACAGCAGCTAATTTAAGAAAAAATGTATAATGGTACCACAAATTTATTTCTTAGTCTGATCTCAAACCTCAGAAAATAAATCAATAGAGCATGATGTAATAAAGCATATTATACTGGAGTTATTTACCATTCAGATGAATCACTGTTTTAGCTATTAAAATGCCTATAATTTATGTATATTTATCCTATATTTTAAGAAAACAAGACAAACAAAACTCTTCAAAATAGCTTGCAAGAAAAATCATTTTTCCACAATGATTTCACTAAGAATTATTGGTTTTGTTACATCTAACTTTAAAGATTTTATGCATTTCTGTGTTGTTATTTGAATTATTTTTCATAATTCTGATTCTGGAAAATAAGAATAAGTGTTTAAAGCTTTGCTTGTGCAATATAATAAGCATTATCTTAACAAAGCTACTCAAATAAAAGTTAAAATTAAGTAAAATGAAAACTCAACTCTGATGCCTCATAATCCATATCTCAAGAGTCCAGTGAGTACCCAGATGTATTGTTTTGATATCAGCCCAGATGAAAGGCACTTTTTCATTGCAGAATGCAGTACTGCACAGCGATGACTTAGAAAATGGCAAACTTGGCACATGCTTATTGCTTACAAAATATACTTTCAAAATTATTCAATAATTACGGAGTTTTATAGAGATTAAATTACTTTGACTTTATGATAGAAACAATAATTATCTTGGTCTCTTCAAAAATTACATAGGGCTTCTTGAATAGAAACTGCAAAAACTTTAAAATTAGGATAATATCAGAATTCACAGGAAAGAAGGGGAAAGGGAAAGCAGGCAGGAAATGAACAGAATCCTTTTAAGAAACCTCGCAGATACTATTGTCTTTTTTTTTTTGCATTGTTCAGTAAACTTTATTGGTACATTCTATACACAGCTCACAATCACACAAAACATTGGGGAATTTATACCAATATGTGACACAGGTTACTATTGTCTTTTTAAATTTCAGGGGTTCGCCACTTCCTCATTCCTGCATTCCTCTGCGGCTAGCGCGGTAGTGCCCTTACTCAACCTAACTGGGGGAGGAAGGCAGCCTGGGCCCCCGACGACAGCAGAGGGAGAGAGAGAAGGAGAAAGAGAGAGAGAGGACCGATAAAATAGTTGGGAATAAAGCAGCAGTGATGTCCGTTCATACAGTGTAATGTAACGTGAATTCATAAAACTGAACGCAAAGCAGTTGAAATGAATGTGTCATTCATGTCAGTACAAAACTTAAGAAGATTTGAACACAGGAACAGTTTTAAAATAATACTGTGGCATTGTGTTTCAAGAGAATAGCTCATGCTGCTTTATGTAGAGATCTTTTTCGGTTCTGGAGGAGACTTACACAAAAAAGGATGTTTATTTAAGCTTGTGATTTAACTAGACCAAACTTTTAGTGCAAATTAATTCAGTCAAGACTCCAGTCATCTGTGACATTACGTATTTTATTGTGGCTTCTATAACCCATTAGTTTAAAATTGACTCAATTTATGCTAAAGGTTGAATGATTAAATATTTTTGAGGAAATTTAAAAAAACATTTGCAGCACACACAGATTGAAAGGAAATTAGATTTTAAAACTCAACGTTTTAGAAAAGCTACAACCTGTAGTAGAGACTAAAGATATTTCAGTTCTGCTACCTTTGTTTACCAGTAATTCATCATTTTCCTGTCATCTCTCACTGATGGAGTGAGAAGAATAACATGAAATCTCATGTTTTTATCCTGTATTTCAAGCCTGACTTTGCATAAGGCTTGTGGGTACATGCTCTTTCTACTGTGATCTTTGCCTGAATGTGAGTATGTTTTTTTTTTCCTTGCTTGAGTTTTGATTCTTTACTAAAATGTTATTTTTTAACACAGAACTTTTCTGACCACTTCTGGTCCCTTTGCTCTAGTTTTTTTCATAACACTTAGTATTAATAGAAAACTGTGTGTATTTTTATAATATTCTATCTCTCTCTGACTTTGCCAGGTGTGTAATACCCACCAGGGTAGGGTACTTAGTTCATTTCAAGTGGGTATAGTGAGCCTGGAAGAAGGTGCAGCAATATAGAAGATAACTAGCTAAGTGTCTCAAAATGCATTTAACGAGTATCTCTATAGAGTAGTCAGGTATCTTATTGCAGTGGTGCCATTTATTAAAAAGCAAGATAGTTCCTCAAATGGAGGGACATCACGCACACTCTGACATGCAGAATCGGCACCAAAATTAGACGACTCACTCTGCGTGGACAGCGTAGAGAACGTGCCAGTGATAGGACGTCTACGAAGTGCCTCTTGGCTGCTCCTTAAAAGGACATTTTAATCTGTAGAGCTGGCACTAAAAATAAATTATTTTGGCAAATATACTGACTCCCAGCCTCAGGTTGGCATCTTTCTATTTGGTAGGACTAAGTACATGTGCATAAGCACATATGTTTTCTTCGGCTGATAAAATGTTAAAGAGTTTAAAGAAAGCCCTATGATACGACTGTCAAGTGGCCACGGTGAAAGTCAACGAAATGTGTGTAGTTGAATAAATTACACTTAAAAACTATACATTAATTTGAACATCAGAGAGAATATGTCAAGATTTATAACCTCACATGTAAGGAGGAAGGTATTTTCAGATGTGAGTAAGTTCCTGTGGATGAAAGGAATTCATTCTTGACGTCACCTCTAAGAAAAACGATGGGTTTCTTTACACTTATTAAAATTTCTAACAGGCTGAAGATGAGGAAAGCCACAGTGCTGCAGGCCTGGTCTTGATGCCTTGCTCTGAGATGACTCTGTTAGGCACGGAGCACTCAGCGGCTGGACCCCTGCGGCACGCAGGCGGAGGGACGTGCCACGCGTTCCCGCCCTGACTGATCTTTTACAATGGCCGTTTTCATGCCCGTCACCATGAATGAGGAGCAAGTTTCATTACTTCTGAGACAGTCAGAGAAAGGACAACTCCAGAAGACTCACTGGCCAATTTGCTGAAGGGGAATGAGTACTTTTGAAATAATGTTGCTTAAAACCAGCTATCAAGAAAATCACGCAAGAAACCAGGTTCATCTTCAAACAGTTTTAAAGGCCTTGATAGCAGCAGTCACTCCGCCTGTACTGTTCAGGGCGCCCTAACAAACCACACCCTCGGGCACACGAGTGTGACAGCGCTTAACCAACCTAAAATACCACCAAACGAGCAGCAGTGGCATGATTAAGACAGAATGTGTAACAAAGTCTGGCTGAATTGATGACGGAAAGAATCTAGGACTTCTACATCCAAGTTAAGAATGACATATGTAAGATATATAATTATGCATTAAAGTTTTTAATTATTATCCCTCAGAACTTAGAAAAATTACTTCATGTGTATGATCTCTTATAAGTCAACTAAAGTAATATAACTTTAACTAAATAGATAACTCTGAAATTAAAGAATTTAAAAACAATTACAGTGCAAAATCGGTATGAAAGGGATACATTACTCTTTGTGCCTCTTGATGTAAAAAAGGAAGTTGAACTTCGTTTTCATTCATGAGGTTGTGCTTCAAATACTAATTGTATGATTTGTTTATGACTAATATAAAGTGGTGAATCATTAGGGTTAATTTTATATGTGAGTTAATAAGGGTCATTAGTTATGAAACTTAATTTCAACTATATCCTAGAGCTTATTAGATATATTTCCCTCTAGATTTATAAAGGAAATTATTTCTCCTTTAAATAGTGCAATACATTCATTTATTTCATCATACACTTGAAGTATAGTTATTGATGATTAATTCTCTATATAATCATATAAGTAGAATCTTGACCATTTAAATATTTTGACATTCGTATCAAATTGAACTATTTATTAAACTGAGTGCAGAGTGAACAAATGTTTAACCGTCATCCTCTAGAACTTTATACAACTTTGTATGCAGCTAAATACTATAAATGAAAAATAAAAGGTTTCATTGAAGTTTTTGGAGTTAAAGGTGAGTAAGAACTTCTGCTGTATGGTGGGAAAAACATTAATAAAAGCTTTGACATTAAGTGGGAAATATGAGCTAGAAGTTTCAGTGAATCAAACTAACATAAAGTACATTTTTGTAGAAATTTAACTTTCTGCTTCTTAGCCATATAAGGACTATCAAGAGATGTTAAAGAAGTCAAACCTTGGGTTTATCTTTCGTCCTGGTGGATCAGATGCGCGTCGCGGTCCGTGGAGAGCGTCCGCAGGCGGGAAGCACCTCAGACAGACGCCAGCGCGGCCTGGGAGGAAGCCACGCCCGGCTGCGGAGGCGGCTGCGCCACGGACGTGGAGCGTGGAAGTCCACCCTGAACCCGTGCTCTCGCTCGGTGGTGGCGAAGTGCCTCACGCTGCAGCCCTTACGAGTAGAAAAGGGGCGATGCTGTGTCCCACAGAACTTCTCGGACTTTACGGCGCACACCCATTACTTGGGAATGCTGGTGAAATTCGAATTCTGGTGCAGGAGTTCTCGGGTGGAGCCGAGATCCTGCCTGCTGACAAGCTCCGGGTGGTGCCGGCACTCCAGAGCCCCAACCGTGGCTTGGATAACAGCCCCAGACAGACTGACTCTGCTGCCATACTGGGATGCAAAGAAGGCCATTTGAATCCTAACGCAGAAATTCTGACCCAAAGGGAGAGAAACTCAGGGACAGCGAGGAGAGAGGTACAGAATATTTGTTGGGAAGGATACAAGGAAAGACCAGGTTGGGCCATCGGCCTGGATTTCGAAGCATTACCAAAAGAAGAATGAATTCCTTCATTTTTCTGCTTCTAAGATGGCAGCCTATCTGTTGATCTGAGAATGATTGTGAATTCTGGGTGTGGCGTGGCCTGGACTGCACAGCCTTCATCGCGCGGAGCATGCACACGCAGAAGTGTTTGCTCAGACATCCGGGACACAGGTGCCCAGGTCACGCGAAGGGCCATTAAGAAGCTCTTGAGAAACCTGTGTGCTCTGGCAGTTTGAGCCACAGGGGCTGCTGGGGCATCTGGGAAGAAGAGGTCTCCAAAGAACAGAAAAGAGATTGTAAAGGTCACTCCTGTGTTTAGGAGGGGAAGTGAGAAACAGGAAGGCTTAGAGTCTAAGCTCCGCCCAGCATCACAGTGGACGGGTCAGTAACACGGCCAGCAAGATCAGACGAGGGGAAGCAGCCAGAGATACACCCAAGGAGCCTTCGACGTTGGGAGACTTTGGATTCAGCAACCAGAAGGTGGTCAATAAACCAGGATCTGTAGGGCACTTACCTCATTTGTGTAGTGATGAAACCCCAGACAGCCACTAACAGGCTCAGGTTTAAATGGACTCCTCTCAGCTGTTTCCACAAAAAATTTTTCCAGGGTTCCCACTCTGACTACATTTTGATGCTGAGTAGAATAATGTTCCTCGATTTCATGTATCTTACGTAACTTATCTGGACACATTCCCTCCCCCTTCTTACCTGTCATAATCAGAAAATTTAGCGTCAGCTTCATAGCTTGGAACTGGCACAGTTCCAGTTCACGAGTAGGTGAAACACAGGGGCACACGTGCAAATTGGGAGTGAGTTCTCTAGCATGAGCGACCGAGAGTGTACATGAGAACCACAATGCGGAGTCAACACTGTGCAAAAGAAAATGTTCCTGGGAGCTAGGGAGGGGGGGTGGGGGAGAGAGCGAAGGGAAAGAAAACATCTTAGCAGGAAAGAAGAAGAAAATGGCAACAAAGTCTTTGTAAATGGGGAGAGAGCAAGGGAAGGGGAACATCTAAGAAGCCCGACGCATCATGCCCAGGCCCAAGGCCCCGGTGGTGAAAGACCTTAGAGTACACGCCTAAAATGTGCCAATGCTGCTTCCTCCTCCTCCCTTCTGAAATTCACACTCCTCCCAGCCAGGAACCTGAAACAGCACGAGCTTTGCTGAGATAAGTTTCCTTTTGCTCAAAACCACTGAAGAACTCAGCAGAGACATTCACTTTTCTCTTTCATAATATTACTCCATAAGCAAGCAGTTCAGATAGTTTCTGAAAGCCACCTTTAGATTTTTGTGCCTCTCCATCATTTTATTTTCTAACTAGCCTTTATTTTCATTATAATGAGAATAGCTTGAAGTTATGATTATTTTGACCATCTATATTTTAATTTTTAAGGACTCGTATAAAGGCAAACATGCCGCTTCAGAACGAATAAATTAAATTATGATTTGTATATTTCTCTATTTCTTTTTTTCTGCATTGTCTTGTGTTCCTTAACATTATTACTTGAATATTCGTTCATTCTTTTTATTTTCTAATGATAAACATCCTTGATCCTGTTTAAAATTCCAGCCTTGGAAACACAGTGACCAAAGACTGACGTGTCTGCATTATGACAAGCCTAAATGTGACACTGCCCTGAAAGTTGCCCATTTGGTACTGCCAACTAGAAATTGATGAGGTGTATTTGAGTTTGTATAATCATTCAGCATCCTTTGCTCATGAATCACACTAGTAATTCCTAGTGGGTTCAAAGCAGGTTAGCATCTTTTGAGCTAAACTCTTAAAACAGTGACAAGCCATGTTCATAGTGCTTGGAATCAATTAATATCCCCCCAAAATCTTGAGAAGTAAAGGATCAAGAGGTAAGAGTTGAGCCAAAGAGACTTTCTGGGAAAAGAAATCACTGAAAGTGAAATCACACAAGAAGCTGTGGAACCGAAGTCAGGATAACGTCACCAAGCAAGCAGGATCCACAGAGTCGCTAAAACAATGCTAATGGGGGGCAGAAACCCTGGAGCAACAGCCCTTATTATTTAGGATGGCTCTGGCTCCGATCCTTAGGATAGTATCAGAGACAGGGACTAGGCTGGTTTACAGACATGCTCCCCACATATTCTGGACATTTTCGTATGTTTTTAGAGAGTGTTAATGTTTACGTCTGTGGACCTTATTAAAAGCAACTGTCATCCTTCATGGGAAGAGGCTTATCTAGTTCAGCGAAAGCCCCAGCAGATCAGAGGTTTGGGGCCCTTGCACCTGGGGACCCGACAGAGACAGCCTTGGGAGGGGTCTGCAGAGTCAGCGCCTCCCGGGCCTCCAGCCTTCTGGTCAACCCTGTGAGGCTGGGCTCCTTTGAAAACAAATCTCTTTCCCTTCTGTCTTTGCGGGCACACACACGTGAACGTGCACATACACACACACACACACACTTTACAGTTCTGTTTTTTGTTGCTGTGGAGAAGCTTCACTAATACAACTTTCACTTGATAAGCATTCCAAATGCTAATGCTTTACAATGGATATCAGAATTGTCACAGATTAAAATCTAAATTGAAATCTAAAATCTAGTCCACACCTCTCTAAAGATTTTTACATTTCAAGTTATTACCTTGACTATGTATTGTTTTAATGATAAGTCGATGAGATGAATCTTCTGTGCATGCTGGTTTCACATCTACTTCAGGCTATCTCATCGCACACCAATTACACGCAGCGTCAGACGTAACGGCTCATTTTCGTTTCTAAAACTTCATGCCAGAAAGAAATAAAAGGGTCAACATCTCTCCACAATAGAGTTAAATCACTAGACATATGCCATAGTATCATTATTCGATCCGTGAATGTATTTTATGAAGCAAAGGAATCATGACTGTATGAATGAAGGATGGTTATTGACCATAAATATGTTACCATGGATGAATCCGAGCCCCTGACAGGGACTTTAAATCTAACTGCTACTTTTTAATTTAAAATCTCATTTGACAAATGTCCTTGTCTGTGTCCTCTATGCTGATTTCTGGTGTGTTTTGAATTTCCTCACCATAATCAGCCCTGGGATTTTAAAGACCCGAAAATATAAGCATCAACAGCCCCTTTTCTCTCTTACGTATTTCAGTGCTTTTTCAAACCTATTTTAACCTTTTAAAATTCTGTAACAAACTACTGATAAAAAGTCTATAGATTTTGATAACCATTGTACCAAATAATTTAAACAAAGCCTAAGGAAAATGTAGCAGTAACTACTTTGATATAGTCTGAGATAAGCTATTTCTACGTGAGTCATTTGTATAGTTGGCACGCTAGCCAGTTGCAAACTAGGTAAAAAGAGCAGAAATTGATGCAATACTTACTGTCAATATCTGGTGCAAATGATGTCTCATTTCATGCTTATAAGTTCATCAACAGCTCATTCATCATTCATTGATATTCTTGACAGAATATTTATCATTTCACCATGGAAATATTTTAGAGTGTTGTTATGTCATTTTTTTTTTTAGAGAGGGTCTCACTTTGTAGTTCAGGCTGACCCTGAGCTCACTGTGTAGCCCAGGCAAGCCTTGAACTCAGCAATCCTCCTGCCTCTGCCTCCCGAGTGCTGGGATGACAGGCATGGGCCACCTCACTCATCATTGAGTGTTGTTATATTTTAAAATGTCTTCACCAGAAAATTGTTTAGCTCTTAATGCCTAGCAAAGTGAATTTACTTATCCAGGCATTTAATATAATCATCAAACACTGAGAAATAAAAATGAACAACTTTGCTCAATTTAAAATCTCTGGAAAGATAAGAGAAAGAGTGTCTTAAATGTTTAGAGACATTAGGTATCATTTCTAACTGGATAGGAATGGAAAAAAATTCACGTGATTTTTTTTTTTTTTTTTGAGACAGGGTCTCGCTTTGTAGGTCAGGCTGGCCCTGAGCTCACTATGTAGCCCAGGCAAGCCTGGAACTCAGCAATCCTCCTGTCTCTGCCTCCTGAGTGCTGGGATTAAAAACCTGAGCCACCACACTCGGCACTGTAGTATGTGGTATTGACTGCTTGTGGGTGTGAATCACCATGCCCAGCATTATATGTGCTGACCAGGGATCGAACTCAGGACCTTGAGCTTACAAAGCAGGTGCAGAACCCCTGAGCTAAATCTCCGGCCCCACATGAATTATTAATTTAAGAACTATAAGCATTTAAAATTATTCAATATTTACACAGAAAGATATGTAATAATAATTGTTCTCCAAGAGAAGAATATATAAACCTTAGAAATACAAAAAAGAAAGACATCACTTAATTATTTTATTTATGTAATGTTATCAATTCTACTTTACTTCTCTTTCTTACTGAAATCACCTCTATGAAAAATTGCTACTAGTTTACTTGCTTATAGGCCTCACCATTGATATGAACATTAAAATTTTTAAACAGGCTATCATTAACGTGTATTTTTCTGATTTAAATATCTTAGTACCATACCTAAAATTTAACTAGAAATTTTTATATTTTCTTCAAAAGTTAAATTTTTTCTATTTAGTCCCAGCAATGGAGCATCTTTATGAGATGTGCAATGAAATCATTGTAATTCTTTTTTTTAAATTGTCTTTATTGGTACATTTTATATACACATCATGATCACACTCAACATTGAGAATTTTACCAATATACAACACGACTTAATTCTCATTTTTCCCCTTCCCCTCCCCACCCTGCATCCCTCTGCCCCCTATATGCATAAGACTTGTTTCCTTCTTTTTTACCATCACATTTTTCCCCCTCATTATTTACCCCTGCAACCCTCTTCCTTTTGAATATTTTCTATTTCACAGTAGTTGTCATCCATTCTAGAACTCATTAACATCTACAGTTTCTAATACCAGAGAAAAGATACAGCATTTAAACATCCATGACCTATTTATTTCATTTATGAGTATGTCCTCAAGGTATGTCCATTTGAGTACAAGTGACTCACACTTATCATTCTTTGTGGCAGAGTAATACCTCATTTTATTTAAAAACACAAAACCAGAATACATGTTCTTTATCCAGTCTCCAGTTGATGGGTATTTGGGCGGTTTCCAAGATTTAACTATCACAAATTGAGTCACCATAAACATGGGCACACAATGTCATTGTGATATGAATAATTCTTTTTTTATATACCTATCAGGTGAATAGCAGGGTCAAATTGAACCTCTAATCCTAGGTTTTTGAGGAATCTCTACATTGATCTCCATAGTGGTTGTACCAGTCTACATTCCCATCAACAAGTCTTGAAGCCTTGTCAGCATTTATTGCTGGCTAATTTTGAGATATCTGCCATTCATTATGGAGTGAGATAGAATCTCAGTGTTGTTTTCATCTACATCTCTCGAATGACTAGTGATGTTGAGCATTTCTTCATACGCTTCTTGGCTGCTCTTACTTCTTCTTCCAAAAAGTGTCCTGTTCATTTCAGATGCCCATTTTGGAATTGGGTCTTTAACTTGGGGGGGGGCTGTTTGTTTCAGCTCTTTATATATTCTATATAGTAGCCCTTTGTCTGAGAAACAGCTGGTAATTTTCTTTCAATATTGTTGGTTGTCTTTTTTTTTTCTTTTTCTGAGACAGGGTCTTGCTTCAGAGTTCAACCTGGCCCTGAGCTCACTATGTAGCCCAGGTTAGCTTCAACTCAGCAATTCTCCTGCCTCTGCTTCCTGAGTGCTGGTATTACAGGTGTGAGCCACAATGATGAGTATGGAGAAAAATTTTTAAACTTTTACTAAAATTTGTAATACATTCATAGATATGTGAAAATAAAATTTATCATTTCATAGAATCTTTATTTATGTAAAATTAACACAAAATTTAAAGCATTGGTAAGGAATCAAACAATTTTAATTTCCCCTTATTATGTGTAAAAACATAAACACATTTAAATGTCTATTGTGGAAAAGCACTAATACGAGCAGACTATACTGGACAGTTGGCTGTTGATAACATTTGGATTGTATGATATAAATTTTGTCTCCCCAATAGCTATGCTTAGGATTTGTTTGAGTTTTGCTTCTACTATGAGGAAACTAAGGGATAAATGAGCATGAAAACCATCTTCATACCCCAAGGAAATGTGTTGGCTCCTCTTTCTAGGAACACATGTCATAACTACGTGCATGTATTTTAAAATCTGACAGGTAGTTCCCAGCACTAATTAGAATCAGCAGTCTCAGTTTATCCTCTGAACTGTGATTTTTAAATTTCCTGTGTGGATTTTCACATATCAGTTTAAAACAACTCTGTTAAGCTATTTCTGTTTCACATTTTCTAATTGTCAAGAAATAAACTCTCCCCAGTTTCTGTTTTCGAAAAGCCTGGATTTAATATTTTACCATAAACAAAATACTAAGCAAAACAGCTTCTCTCATTTGAAATGAGAAAAGATCCTGGGACGTGTTACTTTCCTTCCATGACGCTTCTGGACAGCAGTGTGCAGTCTCCTGTCTTGTGAGTGCTGATCTAGAGATCTGTCAAACTATTCCACCCCAGTTATGCTGGGGCTTTAGACAGTATTTCTGCTTAGAAGGCGGCCCCTTGTGCCTAGCATGTGACCTAATTCTGCAGTGTGTATTGTCCGGGGTTTCAACAAGACTGGGAGTGTCTCAGATGCTTCCAGCATCCCGAGGCTTACTCTTCATTCGTTTGCCTCCCAGAGTGTGGCTGAAGAAATTTCTATCTTGTGTTTTGTGTCTAGTTACTACACAGTGGGAGTCGTTTATCTCACTTAGGCTTTTCTTTTCCTTCCCTTCCCTCCTTTGAGTGCCCCCCACTTCCCTTCTAATTCTTATGTTTTGTTCCTTCTTTACCTCTGAGGTCTCATGCTTCACGTATAAGGGTGAAGCATGGAGAAAGCCCCGTGGGAGGATGTGCCTGGAGGTCTCTGTTTATGCCTCTGTCGCCCCCTGACCCTGAGATTTTGCTCCACGGAGTCACATCCAATTTGGCAGCTTTCAACTCCTGGCCCTGCCTTGTCAGCCCCACGGACGGTGTCTTCAAGGGAAAGGTGGATCGTGCCCCTCATGGGATGTGTTTCCATTCTTTCAAACATTGCAGGCCCTAAATCTTGCCCGCGTCACTTCAAATACTTGCTTTATGCATTTTGGTCCAGCCTTTGTAACTTTTTGCCTTAGAGGATTTGTCTGAAGTTACCTGTTTTAGTCAGAACCAAAATTTTGAAAATCACTATTTGAGCTGAAATGGATTCCTCCTCATTCAGATACTAATACTACAGAAGTAGTATGAGTTGAAGTATAATTTAAGTTTAAATCTTTCAATGACAGTCGCATCTATTTTTCCACTATGCTCTATCAGTTATATTTAGTATAAAAATAGTTGAGTGTGCTTGCTTCAGCAGCACATATACTAAAAATAGTTGGGGGCCGGAGATTTAGCTCAGTGGTTCTGGCACCTGCCTGGCAAGCACAAGGTCCCTGGTTTGATCCCTAGTAACCACATACAACAATGCCAGGTGTGGTGACTCACGCCCACCGGCCATCAGTACCACATACCACAGTGCCAGGTGTGGTGACTCACACCTGTCATCCCAGCTCTTGGGAGGCAGAGGCAGGAGGATTGCTGAGTTCAAGGTTTGCCTGGGCTACATAGTGAGCTCAGGGCCAACCTGAACTACAAAGTGAGACCCTGTCTCAAAAAATATATATATACATACATATACATATACATATACATATATATATATATATATATATATATATATAGTGTTATGTATGTGTGTGTGGGGGGGTTGGGATATGTAGAATCCACTTTGCACAAAATACAGAGCAATAGCATGTGTGGCAGGCTTGCTAATTTTCATATATGCTATGTGTGTGTGTGTGTGTGTGAATTCATACGTGAATATACATTTTTCTTACAAACACAGTAGACCCGGGCACACATAGAGTATATCTCTCCGTGTTCTTGCATAAAGAGCTGTGAATTCTGCAGACATTGGTCAGCAGCAGAGATAGGCTCGAGTAGAGGAGATGTTAAGTAGCTAACACAATATCATAATTGCTAGGCTGAATCATCGTCTCTAATGAGGAACATTTTTCTTGCCCTTTTATATTTCATATACTCATGCAATAAATAATAGACACAAAAAGACTCTAAAAGTGATGATGATGATTTTGGTGGGTATATAATTTCACACTTTCAAAGAGGCTAAAGCATATCCTATCCATCGTCAGCTGTTGAAATTACATGTCTTAAAATGACACTTGATGTTTTAAAAGTGAAAATGTATTTTGGGAGAATTTCGTCCTAAAAATAAATCTGCCTCAATTAGAAAGCCCAAGCCTCATTCTCTTGCTCATTTAGCTTAATGAATGTCATTAGCCTGTGCTGTTGATCATAACGGACGAGATATGTATTGCTTTCTTTCTCCCTTATGTTTCCACCCCAGGAAGAAATATCTTCCACGCAGGTGGTGGTTTTATGAGTTTTTTCCTCCCTTATCATAGGGTAAAAATGATGAAACAAAAAGCCATTTAGAACAATGCTGATAAAAAGATTGCCAGATTTAAATACTGGCTTTTCAACTTATGAGCTGTAGAAAATCAAGTGAAGAGTGTCGAGGTTAAATATTTAGAAGGAAGATTGTAAGACCAAATATATATATATATATATATATATATATATATATATATATATATATATGTATGTGTGTGTGTGTGTATGCAACACATGATTAATATTTTCTACATAGTGTGACTTTATAAGCTGTGTGTTGCTATCATATACTTGTTTACCTAATCACAAACTTATCATACATATCTGTGTGTATGAAGATATATATGGAGAATTACCAAGATATAAATTCTAATCTTAATTTCTTTTTTTTTTTTTCAAAAAAAGATAAATTTACTTAAAAAGTAAGACAGTCTTTTCAGAGAAAAAGTCTCTGGTTCACCAAGAGAAAACCGTTAGAGAAAACTGGCCCCTGGTTTGATCCCTCGTAACCGCACACGACAGTCCTCGGTAGCAGTGTTGCAGGAGAGCCGGGGGAGACCATGAAGACATGCTCACTTTTCAGCATTCTGTTGACACCGGTCGATTATTTAGAGTCTGTCCCAGGAAAGTAAGCTTGCTGGGAAACCTCAGAGCAGCTGCAGTAACATAGGAATTATAAATTCTGCCAGATTGAAAGTCACGCGTCCTATACAGTGTGTTTCAGGATCTATTTTTCGGCTTCAGAGGAGCACCCTAAGAGATGACCCACAAGGCCCCAAGGGAGACAAGGTGGGAAATGATCAATCTATTGCCAATGAACCACAAGCGTTTGGTAATAATCTGTATTTACTCTTTGGAGGCAAGAGAAAAAAAGGCCAGCAAAGTAAATGTGGGAAAAAAAAATCACAAAACAACTACAAGAGTTGAAAAAGAACAAGAATTTTAAGAGGAAATAATATAGGCGGATCATGGAAGAAAGAAGTGAGTGAATAGAAGGGAAGAATATAGGAAGATGAGATAACACAAATAGTGGAATATAGTATAAAACAGCATGTGTGTGTGTGTGTGTGTGTGTGAGAGAGAGAGAGAGAGAGGGAGAGAGAGAGAGCTAGAGGAAGAATAAAGACAAAGACAAAGACAAAGAATGTTGCCCAAGGGAAAGGCAGCATAGATGGAAAAGATGAGTATCACATTGCATTTAGTTCCAGCCAGCAATTTTGGGCAATCAGCAGTATCTGGATGCTGAGATATTTCTTATCTTTCAAATCTCAGTTGTAACCTAACAGCCATTTTTTCAAGTTATAAAAGAAATATTCCAGCTGGGAAGATCATTAAAAGCTTGCTGACTGTCGCTTTTAATTTATTCATTTCATTAGCAAACATAGTTGGGACATCTTGCTTAAATCTAAAAGAAAACCTCTCCTTGGGAACCACCCTTACAATCCATCTCTGCAGGCTCTGAAGACAGCCTTTGTATGGATGACCACAGGAAGCTAAGAGCCGCAGGGCGTGGGTGTAGCCCTGAGTTTCACCACTTACCTGCTGAGAGACTTTGAAAAGCAATGGTGATACTGCACTTCAGGCCTTCATGCTCCAAGCAGGTGTGTGAGACTGCTTAGCTCATGAAGTTACTACGGGAATTACTCTAGTGAGGCATGCAAAGCACATATGCTATTGCTGGGGACATGCTAGCACCAGGTGCTTGTTAAAGGAATAAATAAAATTACATGTCTATGAGAAATATATTGTCATTCATTCAATACGCACCACAGAGCACACAGTATTTTGCCAACATTCTACCAGGGAACTGAAGACTCTGTTGTCAGCAAAGCAGACAGAGCCTTAAGCTTTGGAAGGGACATTCTTATAGATGTGTTTCAGTGGAACGATTCCCGGCATAGTGAAGGGAGTTTACTAGGCTCTTACACTGTAGTCTCAGACCGCATATCTTCTGCCTCCCCAAATTTATGCCATGCAGTCCTGTCCTGCAGTGAGGCTGTGTCTGAAGTAGAGAGGAGGAGTAAGTGAGTGTGTTGGAGCTGGGCTATGGGCGGTATCCAAAATGTCTCCTAACAGCCAGATCTGCCAGATCAGGGGGGCTTTGACATCATCAGGGGCACTAGCCATGGATGAGGTCACGGTTCAGAGAGGAAGAGCAGGCTGGGTCACTGAGGGCCACCGAAGGCACATCTTCGAAAGGTGTCTGCTCCCTGACCTTCTCCTGCTTCTGCTCGCTTTCTGCTTCCTGGCCTCCATGAAGTGAACAGCTTCCCCTGGTCCTTCCGCCATCATATTTCTGCCTTGGAGTCAGTTGACTGTGGACTAAAATTTCTGTAACTGTGAGCCGAAGTAAATCATTCTTCCTTTAAGTTGTTCTTCTCAAGTATCTGTGAGGCAAAGGTTCTTCCCAGAGACATGACCCGATCAGATGAGTTTGCTTAAGTACAAAGCACCAAGGCAACTGTTTCTCCCTGTCTCTGTCTTTTTCTCACACAGAGAAAAGAGCATCCTCAAGTTAGGAGTTAGAGCCCGAGGCCACAGGAAGGAGGAACTGTTCACGACCCATTTCACAGATGAAGCATCACTGCAGCACCAGCTCAGGTATTTCATACCTCACATTTCTGAGTTTCCATCTATCCTCCAATTCGCTATCTACTTTTAATATGTAATTTATTCACTCATCTATTCATTCATTTATTCAAAAACAGGTGTAAAGACTTTCCGGCAGGCTCGAGTTCAAAGCTAGAGATTCTGGCTGGAAAATCCCTCTGGCTAAATGGATTGTTTTGCTGCCTCAATGATCAGGTCGGTGAAACCTAAAATAATTTCACCTACACTGAGCTTATGACAGACATCAGATTTATATAGGATTTTTAATTCAAGGACATTGTCTAATATCAGGTTTTAAAATATCTTAGTAAATTAACATCCTATAAGTAATTTTCCCGGTCTTCTACCACAACACATCAAAGCAGTCATTATGACACGTCCGCATACGGACTCCACTGTCTGAATATTTCTGCAGCACATCTCCTGCGTTAGCTGCTGTCTCGGTTCCCGTCCTGTCCGAAGAGCCGCGGGTGGGTTGCGCATGCGCTGTAACCAGCTCGCCGCTCTCTGCGCCTGCGGCTTTGGGGATCAGGCTCGCTTTGGGGATCAGGCTCGCTTTGGGGATCAGGCTCGCTTTGGGGATCAGGCTCGTCTCGTGCGCACAGCCCTGAGCGGGTCTTTCAGGGAGCACTGAAGCCCGGGCGGTGTCGCTCTCACCCTCCACGTCTCTCCTGGGCCTCTTCAGAAGTCTCCCTCCTCGCTCCCCCAAAGCCTGTGTCCCCCCGCCCCGGGCCAGCATCTGAGGCCGCCTCTCCTTGCATTTCTGGGCGCCTAACGCTTTTTCCATGGGACGTTCGTGTACAAACCTCACACACTACGGCAGTGACTCTCTGCAGGGCGGGTTTTACGTGGGTCACACTCACTCTGCGCTGCTAGGCTTCACACAACACTGAGGCAAATTACCCGATGAATACACACTTGTTAAAATAAACAGCGTCAAGTCCACCGTCAGGGAAAATCAGCAACTTCTCACAGAATCGGGCCGTTCGTCACTTTCCTCCTCTCATTTATTGGATCGTTACTCATCATAAGACTTCCCTCGGTGTCCGAAGCCGAACCGAAACACCGCCATCCCTACCGAGGGACTTCACTGCCTTGTGTCCTGCGATTGGCGTCGCAGTAAATGAGGATTGGATAGTTTTGCTCATCTGGAAGTTCTCAGGTAAACAGCTTGGGAGAGTCACTGACCAAGAAGGCGTGTCACCCTTGCCTATCTAAAAGACAGCCGATTTATGAGACAAATACCTCTTAGACAGGCCTGTGGATACTAAAGGTCATCAGCTCTAGGACTTTTCATCCTGTGATGGTCCCAACTGAGGAAACTGTCCTGAGATTCTAAACGATGAGGCTTGAACTCAGGACACTGGCTGTGCATATAATGAAAGAGCTAAAGAACAAACGGGAACTCTGTAAGGTGACACAGTATGGAGCAGAAAACCACCACCCAGGCTAGGACTGAAAGACAAAGAAGGAGGCTGGAGATGCCAGTCGGTGGAGCCCACAGGGCCTTGCTGGAGGGAGAGGGGCCCTTCTTAGAAGGGGAGGGGGTCCTCGCCCAAGGTACCCCTTGAGAAAGACTACAGAAGGGAAGGATACACACAGACCCTGGCGTCTCCTACTCCCTCCTCGACAGTGTCTGTTGGGGAACAAACCTGCGAGCCTAGCTTATAGGGCCTGGGGACGCAATGTGCAGACCATCTTTTCCGGTATATGCAGAAAGACACAGAAAATCTGAGGAGCGGGCCAGAGGACAGCTGTGCAGGAGTGTGATGGTCTGAGCAGTGCGATTCCCTTTACATGTTACGCTGGAAGCCTCTGGCCCCCTATTGTTTCACTTTGTGTTAATTACTATTTCTAGGTTATGCCAATAAACACACCTTGAAAATTCTGAGTTATTAAGGGTTGTCAGACTCCCTCATGAGAGCCTCCTGGAGGGAGCTGACCACATGGATCGAAATAATTTCCTTTGTGTTTTCAACACAACGCAGTCATCTGACAGGGCATTGCTGTGCAATCAGTTGGCTGGCTGATCAGCTGACACTTCAGGAACTGGTTCTTCACACTCTGAAGGCCAGTGATCTGCTTTCAAACGTGGTCGAGGCTGTTTTGGGGTGTTTCCCAGTCAGAAACTGTGCAGGCCTTGTTGGAGCCTCAGATCTCTCTTAGAAAAGGAGGCACAGCAGGGGGTTTAGGACAATCTAGGGGACTAATACCGAAGCTATGTCTGCACACTATAAATTGAGGTGATTTGGGGTTAGGGCCAGGAATATCAGTAATGGTTAAACAAAGTCGAGTGTCTCCAAGGTGGACTCCACCTTCTGTAATCTCTAATTTGCATTTCGTCAAATATATATATATATTTTTTCATTTGAATCCAACAGGCTTTGTTTGATTCTGTTTCTCACAGCACAATGCATGCATTATGCTATGTCTAAACTGCAAACTGAACCAAATAGTTGTCAAACATCTTCATTAGTCACCAATGTTCCATTGTCATATTGTGCAGAAACCAGTCTTCTTTTTCAAAAAAATGACATTAAGAAGATGCTCATTAATAAAAGTTTTATAAAGTTTCTTTGATTTACTCATTCATCCTGAAACATTTCCTTCAAAGTTGAGATGTTGGGAAAATTGAACATTTAAAGCTCTCGGTCAAAGAGACGAAGTTGAAGCAGATTGTGCATTAGGGTCCATGTCGAGGGAGGGAAGCAAGCCCTTGCGTGCCTGCCGGGCTGAGGCTCTAGAGCGGGCCTTGTAAATGCCATCTGGCTCGGGCCGGGAGAAGCCCTGTAAAGAGGATTTCTTGCTAAGTCAGTCGTGCTGCTGAGGATGGCAGAACTGAGGTTCTGGAAAAGGTCACACTCATGAAATTTTTCATTTCCAAATAGTTTCCTAGTACTTGACCAATTACAATCATCTAGGAACAAATACAGTTCAAATAGCAATGGGGATATGGCATCTGTCACTTACATGTCACAGGTTTGTTGGGTTGTAAGATTAACTTGACCTGGAAGCTTCAAGGGTGACAAGATTGATGGCAAAGTATGCAGGGAGAGAGACTGAGGACGGGAAGAACCAGCAACAGGAAGAGGAAGTCTAAAGAGCACAGGGTATTTGCCCAGGCACATATTCTCAGTGTAATTCTTTATCTTACTGTTATTCTTACTAAGCATTTTTCTTACAATGTACTTTTATTTTTGTCTCCTCGTCCGATGGTTGTATCTATCAGAATGCCTTCTTCTCAACCCTATTTAAATGCAACATTTCTTAATAAATTTGGCTCATCTTACATGATTTCACCCTCAATAGTTTCTATCTGTTCTGCTTGGATGATATTTGCAGATAAAAATCAATTCATTCAAATCAGTATTTTTTTTCCCTTTCAAAGCAACTTGGACCACTGTTCAGGCTGTGGCTTCCTGGCTCTTGAATTAGAAATCAGATCCAGACAGTTGTGGTTAGACACCAAATGTCACGGATGAGATGGAACTCACCCACTCAGACCAGATTTTACTGCCACCTGGGTGTGGTTGGACAGGAGGGGTGGAGGAAGTTGGATGGTAGTGTGGTTTGCTAACATAAACGTGTTCTTTCAGTGCAGCTCATTTCAAATTCATTCATAGAAATAAGAAAGGGTTTTTTGCTTATAAAATTTCAGTGACATATATTTTTGATAAAATGAATGTTTTCCTCATTTTCCAGATGAAGAAGGAATGGATCTGAGGAGCCAAGTGACTTCTCCCTTTGAAATATTAGAAATATATCTTTGTTTGGATGTAAAATGTCCTCCCAAGGTTAGCTGATTAGCTCATGAGAGGTGATCAGGCCATGAGTGCACTAAATTGCTATGTTTTTGTTTTTTAATTTAGCTTTGGAAGGTGATTGGCTTTTGGGTTAATCGATGACTTTCAGTTCTGAGGTGGGGTCTGGTCAGAGGCGATGCGTCATTGCAAGCTAGGCCAGAAGGGTGCACCTCTCTCCCCAGCTCCTCCACACCGCTGCTTCCTGGCCCCCATGATGTTAGTTTCTTTCCTCCACCACCCTCTGCAGCCATGATGTTTCTACTTCACCACAGGCCTCAAAGCAGAGGAGCTCACCAAGCAGGGACTAAAACTTCTGAAACCAAGAGCCAGCCTGAACCTTTCACTCATTAAGTTCATTCTCTCAGCTGCTCTTAGGATTCCACTCACGGGGCCTCCAGTCAGTGCTCCCTTTCTACCTCTGTATATCTTTCCATCCTCGCTTAGGTTTTCAGGGTCTGGTCCTCCTCCTGTTCTCCTTCTACTCCTCTTCAACTTTATTTTAAGCTCTAATAATTTTTGCATATATAATTGACCTTGATGCAAACTTTTATCCATGGCTCAAAATTATTCTGATGGTAGATCTTGATAATTTCACCATGTTAATACAGTAAGATGAAATGGCATTATTATGAAATAATATTGTTAATCTATATCCCTCATTTTATTGCTTGCACTCAAATTCCAGCTTTCAAAGGCATTTTTTAAATTGTGTGTAATATTTCACTCACAAATGAAAAAGTTATTTAAAATATATCAAGGGTTAAATGTCAAATCAAAAAAACTTCTCAGGGGCTGGAGGCTTAGCTCAGTGGTTCCGGCGCCTGCCTTGCAAGCGCAAGGTCCTGAGTTCCATCACAGTAACCACATACAATGCTGGCATGGAGACTCACGCCCACCAGCCATCAATACCACATACCACAGTGCCGGGCGTGGTGTCTCATGCCTGTAATCCCAGCACTCAGGAGGCAGAGGCAGGAAGATTGCTGAGTTCCAGGCTTGCCTGGGCTCCATAGTGCACTGAGGGCCAGCCTGGACTACAAAGCAAGACCCTGTCTCAAAAAAAACAACCAAAAAAAAGCATCTCAGTCATGTATTATTACCTAGCAATATTTTTAAAACAAACTGCATTTCTTTCAAGCTTTGAAGGACTACCTCAAAACAAGATTCTGTTTCTGAAGTAATGAACAAGAAGCCTTTGTGGTTGAAAAGGTTAAGAATTCTGTATGAATTTTGTACAGAATTTGAATTTTTGTTTTTCCTGTTAATCATCAAACTCACCTTTTCAAATGAACCGTGGTGTTTGCTCTTTTAAATTTATGATGGATGCTGTTACGTTTAACATTACCATGACAAGTGAAATGTGAAAGCAATGGGCCTGCAAAAAAGTAATTGCAATAAAATAATCCCAGCATTTCTCAAGCATAGAAGTGGAAAGTATATTGTCTCAGTACCTAATCTCTTTTTAAACTTGACTTAAATTTATTTTTACTAAAAGACAGTTTCTTTTTCTTACACAAATCTCCCCAAAAATACATTATTCTGGATAAATTTTTGTTTTCTCTGTAAGAGCAAATTAAGGACAGTTTTTACCACAAAAAATAAATTCAGCATCTATTAGCTTATTTATTCCACCTTATATTACCTACCCTAATTCATGATTGTTATTACCTTTAAAGATCATGTTTTGTTGGATAATCAATTGGACCAAAATTTATGTCTTAGCATGAGACTTAGTTCTATTAACTACATACTCTGGGGAGACACTCATAAATAGATTTTATAAAACATTTTTATTTATAAATACATATTTCATTTTGATTATTTGTCTTATAGCACATGCTTGAATTTTGCATTTCAGCTTTATTTTTACTGCATGATGTGGGCATTTGACTTCTTTCAGTGAATACACAAAAAGATACCTTGTCATTCAGAATTTGTAATGTACTCTAGATTCCTTTCCTTTTTCCACTGTAGATCATAGAATAAAAATGCTGAATGGGCAAACCTTTGACCTACCAAAACTGAACTAAGAATGGATAACTAAACTGGAATAGATGGACAACAAAAAATGAGATTACGTCAGTAATGAAAAGTCTCCCAATAAAGAAAGAAAATGGCTGGTCAAAGTTTCAGGAGTTTATGTATATTTGTATTTCTAGATAATCTTTCCTAGAGAGATTTTAATTTCATCACTATTTGGCTATTTAGATTCTTTGGTCAGGTTTGATATTGTAAGCTCAACCTTATATTCTGTAAAATTATAAGACATATGAAAAATGAGCAAAAGAGAGTAAAAACTCTTTGAAAGTCAGCAATAATAAAAAGTGACATGCCCAGAATCCCTAAACCGGGAGTCAGGGTTCCATATCTACCTCTGCTTTTTCCTTCCGGTTTGTCCATTTGCTGGGCTGCTAGAGTTAATCTGGGATCATCATACGCATTTTGTGTAATTGTTACTGTGTTTTGAAGTCAGGCCTAAAAGCTGACGTCACTGAAAAAAGAGCCACCGGCAAGAGGTATCACTGACACTCTCAGGGTTCCAATGAAAACAAAACAAAGGATTGAGGTCATTCAAAGCTTACCTGTAATACTACATTAAGAATAGTATCTTCTCTTTTTAAATGAATGGCCGTTCTGGTAAGCTGATTTGTTAAAAAGAATTATATTAGAAAAGTTTTGCTTCAGTGAGAGTCCTGCCACGAGTAACAGTAAAGGTAGAGTTTCCAAAACACCTAGTGATTCTAAGTTACCAAGAAAGACTTGTCTGCTCGTAACAACCACCACGGCCCCTCACTCACCCCTCAGGGAAGAGCCTCTCGAACGTCTCTGAAAACTTTTTCGCGACAGTATTTGCTGTTCCTACGATTGATTTCACTGAGGTTTGCAAAGGGAACGCCCGATTTCTCCCTCTTTTTTTTCCCCCCTGTGGACAAAGTGCACATTTAGGGCTGAGAGGAAAATGCATCTGCTGATGACTCCGCAGAAGCTCCGAGGCTCGACGTTTTCCAGACCGTAAGGGTATATTCCGGCATCTCAACTTGTGTTTGTACATTTAGCAAGGAGAGAATCTGAGCTTCCAGGAGGAAACGCGTGGGCCACCCAGGCCGAACGGGGCCCTTGGGAGCACCCCGGGGCCGCCCCGGCGACAGCTCTGCGGGCGTGTGCAAAGGCGGTTTGCTACGTGACCGCGGGGCTGCCGCTTCGTGGGTGGGCTGTGACGAGCTTAGGGCCTCTGGGTGGGGGGCGCCAACGCTGATTAATTCCTCCATTTTTGTTCTCTGCTTCTTGCTAGAAATAGCTTTTTTATTCTCCATTCCAGTGAACACTTAATATCGAGACTTACAGTGGTTTGTTGTCGAGCTACGGGGAGACTGGCCCTGGCCGCGTTTGTAAACCTCCATCCAAGCGGGCCATCCATCAAACTGCACCCACACGCCAGCGTGCAGCTGGGTGTTACAGACGCTCCGTGGAGTCACCCCTGGGCCTCCACGACAGATCTGGGGGCGCATGAACGAAACAAGGCAGCAATGAGGGGAAGCCAACTTTATATTCGAACTGTTCTATCCAGTAGAAATTCTTACTGTCAAGTCGCATAGGGGTCTATGTTACTTACAATTCATTTTTGCATATATTTAAGCCATTTAGAGCTCTGTGTCTCTACATTTCCATTTTGTTACTTTCTCATTTATTCTAAAATTCACATGACTAACCACAGGATAGCTGTTCCTTTGAAGCCACTGGGCAGCACAACACATGGCCTTCTGTGGTGGTGGATGTTTTTTGCTCCAGTGAGTCTATTTGGAGTCCTGGTTTTAATGTGTTGGTTTGACATGAAGTGACATTAAAATGATATCCCCGAGGCCTTATGTTCATTCAACCAAGTTAAATAAGATTCATATTTTAAAAGGATGAAAACACAGATATCTACAAAATTCCCTGAAACTTACTTAGAACCATTGAAATACTGCACCTACTACCTACATTCTTTTAATTTTATTCTGTACTTTTTTTTTTTAAGCAAAAGAAAGTCATTATTAGGGGTTAATGCTCTTCCTTATGAGTATTTTTTTTTTTTTTGAGACAGAGTCTCGCTTTGTAGTTCAGACTGGGCCTGAGCTCACTATGTAGTCCAGGCAAGCCTCAAACTCAGCAATCCTCCTGCCTCTGCCTCCCAAGTGCTAGGATGACAGGCATGACCCACCATGCCCAGATCTTCTGAGTATTTTTTTTTTTTTCGTTTTTTTTGAGACAGGGTCTCGCTTTGTAGTTCAGGCGGGCTCTGAGCTCACTGTGTAGCCCAGGCAAGCCTCGAACTCAGCAATCCTCCTGCCTCTGCCTCCCGAGTGCTGGGATGACAGATGTGAGCCACCATGCCTGGCACTGTGGTATGTGGTGTTGATTGCTGGTGGGCGTGAGTCTCCATGCCCAGCATTGTATGTGGTTTCCGGGGATTGAACTCAGGACCTTGCACTTGCGAGGCAGGTGCTGGAACCACTGAGCCAACCCTCCGGCCCCTGAGTATTTTTTAAACTCCTAAACCAGAGAATTATATACAAATACAATTAATGCTTTCCTATTTGATTTTAAAGTATGCTCATCTGGATAATTTATTCTACCTACCGGGGTCAACCCAAATTTTACATGTACTTTTCTTCATTTTTTTTTAAATGAAGCAAAAGAGCTTGCCGAGTCCTGAGTTTAATTTCTGAGCAAGTGCAAAGCAAGCTCTGCGAATGGCAGATGCAAACACCAGCAACTGGCACCAGACCTGGCAGATACTTTGGGACAAGCCAACTTCAGGTCCTGTCAGCCCACCCTGTTGCATGCATGCAGCCAGCCCCGAACTGCCAGGGAGCCCAGCACCACTCAGGCAGCTCTGCCCAGGGCACGGTCTGCAGGAGTGCGGTCAGCAGTGGCCAGGCTGTGCCATGGGGGCAGAGGCTGCCATGCTAGCCAGCCATCAGGGGCCGGCTGGAAGTGTCTTCTGTCTTTTCATGGGCAGCTATCAATTAAAGGAGAGGAAATGTGGAATCTTAAGAATTCATGAACAAACTATTTAAAATTGATCAAGGAATGCACAGTAATGATGGCCCAGATTGAGGGAAACTGGAATGTTTTATTGCTGATTGATGTGGGCCGACTGTTTTCATATATACATAGTCAGTTATGTTTTTCTGTTTCTATTTCATTACCATTCTATAATAAAAATGAATTTTATAGTGTCACTGTTTACTTTTTGCTTTCTGTCCTAGTTATAGTTTCTGATTTTATACCATTTTACTTATCAATTTCAGGTGTACAAAATGA